>JAUELE010254587.1:0-10683 GCA_031471655.1 Diodora aspera | reverse complement strand
TGCTGCCCAATCAAGCGTGTCATCAGTCGTTGCTGGATCAGTATCACACGAAACCACTGCAATCTCAGAATCAGTTGTTGCTAGTTCCGTAGCTCCATCAGGAACATCTGCTGCCCAATCAAGCACGTCCGTATCTTCAGTCGTTGGTGGATCAATATCTCAAGGAACTACTGTAACGTCAGAATCAATTGTAGCAAGTTCAGTAGCTTCATCAGGAACATCTGCTGCCCAATCAACCGCGTCGGAGTCATATGTCGTGACTGGATCGGTATCACAAGGAAGCACTGCAACGTCAGAATCAGTTATTGCTAGTTCAGTCGTTCCATCAGGAACATCTGCTGCCCAATCAAGCGCGTCGGTGTCATCAGTCGTTAGCGGATCAGTATCACAAGGAACTACTGCAATGTCGGAGTCAGCTGTCGCTAGTTCACTAACTCCATCTGGAACATCTTCTGCCCAATCAAGCGCGTCCGTATCTTCAGTCGTTGCTGAATCAGTATCCCAAGGAACTACTGCAACGTCAGAATCAGTTGTTGCTAGTTCAGTAGCTCTATCAGGAACATCTGCTTTCCAATCAACCGCGTCCATGTCATCTGTCGTGTCTGGATCAGTATCACAAGAAATCAGTGAAACATCAGGATCATTTGTTACTAGTTCCGTAGTTCCATTAGGAACATCTGCTGCCCAATCAAGCGTGTCATCAGTCGTTGCTGGATCAGTATCACACGAAACCACTGCAATCTCAGAATCAGTTGCTGCTAGTTCCGTAACTTCATCAGGAACATCTGCTGCCCAATCAACCGCGTCCTTATCTTCAGTCGTTGGTGGATCAGTATCTCAAGTAACCACTGTAACGTCACAATCAATTGTAGCAAGCTCAGTAGCTCCATCAGGAACATCTGCTGCTCAATCAACCGCGTCGGTGTCATCAGTCGTTGCTGAATCAGTATCACAAGGAACAATTGCAACGTCAGAATCAGTTGTTACTAGTTCATCCGCTCCATCAGGAACATCTGCTGTCCAATCGACCGCGTCGGTGTCATCAGTCGCGGCTGGATCAGTATCACAAGGAACCACTGCAACGTCAGAATCATTTGTAACTAGTTCCGTAGTTCCATTAGGAACATCTGCTGCCCAATCAAGCGTGTCCGTATCTTCAGTCGTTGGTGGATCAGTATCTCAAGGAACTACTGTAACGTCCGAATCAATTGTAGCAAGTTCAGTAGCTCCATCAGGAACATCTGCTGCCGAATCAACCTTGTCGGAGTCATATGTCGTGGCTGGATCGGTATCTCAAGGAATCAGTGAAACGTCAGGATCATTTGTAACTAGTTCCGTAGCCCCATCAGTAACATCTGCTGCCCAAACAACAGCGTCCATGTCATCAGTTATGACAGGATCAGTATCACAAGGAACAACTGCAACGTCGGAATCAATTCTAGTTAGTTCAGTTGCTCCGTCAGTAACATCTGCTGCCCAATCAACCGCGTCCGTGTCATCAGTCATTGCTGAAACAGTTTCACATGGAACTACTGTAACGTCAGAATCAGTTGTAGCTAGCTCAGTCGCTCTATCAGGAACATCTGCTGCCCAATCAAGCACGTCGGTGTCAACAGTCGTTGCTGGATCAGTATCACAAGGAACTACTGCAATGTCGGAGTCAGTTGTTGCTAGTTCAGTCGTTCCATCAGTAACATCTGCTGCCCAATCAAGCGAGTCGGTGTCATCAGTCATTGCTGGATCAGTATCACAAGGAACTACTGCTATGTCGGAGTCAGTTGTGACTAGCTCAGTTACTCCATCACTAACATCTGCTGCCCAATCAAGCGCGTCGGTGTCATCAGTCGTTGCTGGATCAGCATCACAAGGAACTACTGCAATGTCGGAGTCAGTTGTGACTAGCTCAGTTACTCCATCACTAACATCTGCTGCCCAATCAAGTGCGTCGGCGTCATCAGTCGTTGCTGGATCAGCATCACAAGGAACTACTGCAATGTCGGAGTCAGTTTTTGCTAGCTCGATAACTCCATCAGTAACATCTGCTGCCCAATCAACCACGTCCATGTCATCAGTTGTGACAGGATCAGTATCACAAGGAACAACTGCAACGTCGGAATCAATTCTATTTAGTTCAGTTGCTCCGTCAGGAACATCTGCTGCCCAATCAAGCGTGTCGGTGTCATCAGTCGTTGCTGGATTTGTATCACAAGGAACTACTGTAACGTCAGAATCAGTTGTTGCTAGTTCAGTCGCTCCATCAGGAACATCTGCTGCCCAATCAATCGTGTCGGTGTCATCAGTCGTTGCTGGATCAGTATCACAAGGAACTACTGCTATGTCGGAGTCAGTTGTTGCTAGCTCAGTATCTCCATCAGGAACATCTGCTGCCCAATCAACCGCATCGGTGTCATCAGTTGTTGCTGGATCAGTATCACATGGAACTACTGTAACGTCAGAATCAGTTGTTGCTAGTTCAGTCGCTCCATCAGGAACATCTGCTGCCCAATCAAGCGCGTCGGTGTCATCAGTCATTGCTAGTTCAGTATCACATGGAACTACTGTAACGTCAGAATCCTTTGTAGCTAGTTCAGTCGCTCCATCAGGAACATCTGCTGCCCAATCAAGCGCGTCGGTGTCATCAGTCGATGCTGGATCAGTATCACAAGGAACAACTGCTATGTCGGAGTCAGTTGTTGCTAGCTCAGTAACTCCATCAGTAGCATCTACTGTCCAATCAAGCGCGTCGGTGTCATCAGTCAATGCTGGATCAGTATCACAAGGAACTACTGCTATGTTGGAGTCAGTTGTTGCTAGCTCAGTAACTCCATCAGCAACATCTCCTGTCCAATCTAGCGCGTCAGTGTCATCAGTCATTAGCGGATCAGTATCACAAGGAACTACTGCAACGTCAGAATCAGTTGTTGCTAGTTCAGTCGCTCCATCAGGAACATCTGCTGCCCAATCAAGCGCGTCGGTTTCATCAGTCATTGTCAGTTCAGTATCACATGGAACTACTGTAACGTCAGAATCAGTTGTTGCTAGTTCAGTCGCTCCATCAGTAACATCTGCTGCCCAATCAAGCGCGGCGGTGTCATCAGTCATTAGCGGATCAGTATCACAAGGAACTACTGTAACGTCAGAATCAGTTGTTGCTAGTTCAGTCGCTCAATCAGGAACATCTGCTGCCCAATCAAGCGTGTCGTTGTCATCAGTTATTGCTAGTTCAGTATCCCAAGGAACTACTGTACCGTCAGAATCAGTTGTTGCTAGTTCAGTCGCTCCATCAGGAACATCTGCTGCCCAATCAAGCGCGTCGGTGTCACCAGTCGTTGCTGACTCAGTATCACAAGGAACTACTGCTATGTCGGAGTCAGTTGTTGCTAGCTCAGTAACTCCATCAGCAACATCTGCTGTCCAATCAAGCGCGTCAGTGTCATCAGTCATTAGCGGATTAGTATCACAAGGAACTACTGCAACGTCAGAAGCAGTTGTTGCTAGTTCAGGCGCTCCATCAGGAACATCTGCTGCCCAATCAAGCGTGTCGGTGTCATCAGTCGTTGCTGGATCAGTATCACTAGGAACAGTTGGAACCTCAGGATCCGTCTTTTCTAGTTCGGCTGCAGCACCAGGAACTTCTGTTTTGCAATCCACACAGTCGTCAGCAGTAGTCGGTTCCATGTCATCTACATTTTCCGAGCCACAGGTAATCAGTACAACTTTACATCTGTTGTCAGCAACAACACTGCAAAGCGCAATTGAAACCACGACCCAGGTGAACCCATCATCTATTGCTCCATCATCTGTGAGTCAGACGGTCTCATCTTCTGCGGCTGCTTTTGACCTCGCTGGCTTTCAAGGATGCTTTAGTCAAAGGGCGACCAACTTTGGTAATAACTTCAATACCTATAATGAAGTGTTCTGTGCCGCAAATGTTGTTTCAGGAATCGGCGATGCAATAGCAAACCTCGCGGTACCCGATAGCAATGTACCCACAGTGGATTTAAATCAAGGTGTTATGAGTTCTAGCATTTCTAGTGGCAGTGGAGCGTCAACACCAAACTGCAACTCATTTGACTTTAGTGGACAATCTAATTCTGAGATCTTATCAACTCTGCAACAAAAGGTTCAGGACGCCATCACCTATTACAGCTCTCAAGGAAAAACAGAAGTAGCACAAGCTATTTCGTGTGGACAGAATGTATTAGGAAGTCATGCATCAACATACTCCAGTGCTCTCACTGCCTATGACACAACCTCCCTCAACCAGATTAATCAAATGAAGAGTTTCTTCGACAATCTGCTACTCAAGCTGAAGGAAGGTAGGCACCTCCTATATCCTCAATTTAATAAGGTGTTCACTGAACAAAATCTGTACATATTGGAGAAGATTGTATGAGAAATGCAGTAAAACAAAACGAAGTAACATAACCATCAATTCTTTCTGCTGTACACAATAGACAATGCAACTACCACAAAATTGCATACATACAGAAGTGGTAAAATATAAAAGGTTTTGAATGTTTTCTTTTTAGTGACAAACTGTTCCGGAACCATTGACTGCGCAGGCGTATGCAATGGAGCAGCGGTGTTCCACACTAGTTGTAAAGTATGCTATGGAGGAAGTGGTACTAACTACAGTGCTCTGGCAAATTTCATCGACTGTAATGGTAAATTGAAAGTTTGTTTCTTACTTTTCTGTGATGTAAAGGACAGTTACCGAACCGTTTCGGTAGTAATTTGACACAATCATCACCACCAAACTGCTGTTACAGAGACTTTCGACAAATGTCCTTCAGATGGTACCAAGAGAAGGGAAATTGGAGTATGCCTACTCCATTAGTATATAAGAGCAGACGCTTCTGAAACTTTAAAGATGCATGAAGTGGCATTTTCAGATGGTATTAACATGGACGTACCATCTCAGTCCTGTTAAACCCATGCATCTGGATTTAAGAGGGTTTTGAGATATTGGGGAAACCCGTTTTCATTTTCTTACCTTTGCTTTAGATACAAGGTCTTGAAAATGTGTTGTGTTTTTGGCATTTATTGGTGGAATGTTGCAGGAATTTTACGGGGCATGCAGGACACCTAAATGATGATGTTTTTCGTGCGAACTCATTTTTGCGCAAACATCGAGTCACGAGACTGTGATAGGATTGCGACGATATGTGACATCCAGTTGTTAATAAATGCACCGGGCAAATACATTCAAAGAGTATAATTTCTATTCTATACAATCCGTGTTTGTGTACCAGTTAAACAGCCTGGATGCCACAATAATAACAATTGCGTGGAATTTGCTTCGGCACCCAAATGCTCCTTTTGCTTGCGTCAGGAATAGCTTTAAAGCACTTTCAGCAAATATTAAGTCCGCTCTATCCATCCTGACTCACTGGAAGTGACAATTATACATGTAAAAACTATGCTATGAAAACCTTCAATAAAGCTATACATCGTTTTACTTATATTTTTTTTTTAGCAATGTTAACATTTGCGATCTTTAAATTCTATGTTCTCTGTCCAGATGAATGTTTTGGGAGCGCCACGACGAACGACTGTGGAGAATGTTATGGCGGAAGCACGGGTCGTGCAGTCACATATGGCGTGGATAGCTGCAATGGACTCTGTACAGGAAAACCCAGCTATGTCGATACCACTGACTGTAACGGAGTCTGTAACGGAACTGCATTCTTGGACACCTGCTCTGGACAATGTGTCGGTAAGAATCCCAATAATCTGGTACATGAGCTTGACCTATGACAGATCGAATATTAGGGTGACAAAGTCGTCTTCCTTTGTCAAGACAAAGGCACCATGTTTATATCCACAGATGCCATGTGAGACCAAATAATATCAAAAATAGAGGTCTGGTGGTTTTGTTCAAGGAAGCTTATTTATTAGTAGCCCTGGATGGGTATTTGTTTATGTGACCAACGGGAACCCGGTTGTCTTGACCCTTTTCTGCAGATCAGCATCGGTGTATCTTGTGTGTTACATTCGAAAGAGACTGACCATGGAAACATCATATTGAAAGTTTATTGAAAAAGACATCTTGTGTGATTGGCTCATTACGTAAATTGAAATTTATCTTAAACAGAAGCACTTTAAGTACCATATATAAAGTTTTTTATCAGGCCACATTTCGAATATGCTAGCGAAGTATGGGATGGGATTACTAATGAACAAATAGATAGATTAGAGCAGTTGCAATTGGAAGCCGCTAGGGTTGTAACGGGATTGCCAAAATACACTTCGATAAAATGTCTGTATTACGAAACCGGATGGGATACATTGGCTGAAAGGCGAAAGATTCAAAAGCTCTCTTTGTTTTATAAAGTTCAGAATGATCAAGTTCCAGTATTTTGAAACGAAATAACGCCGAAACTAACTGCAAACATTAGATATTATCACCCACGGAATCCCCATAATTTACGAGCGCCTTATGCAAAACTCAGACATTTTATAACTCTTTTATCCCCTCAACAACAAGGTCATGGGATATGTTATATCAAAATATCAAAAACAGCGATAGACTTTAAATAAAACATTCGAACGAAAAGGAAATCAGCTCCTGCATATTTTTTGTTGTTGAAAATTTAATATTCTCCATTCGCGATTGCGTTTACTATTTAGCCCTTTAAATTTTGACCTTCTTAGACTAGGATTATACGTGAATCTAACAGCTGCATATGTGGTCACAATTGTGAAAACGCTGTTCACTATTTCCCATTTTGTCCTTTATATACTTTGCATCGTAGATTATTGTTTGAAAACATTCGTGGAATAACTAGAATTAATATCAATATGTCTTTAATATTACAGGGTAGTCCTGATTTAACTTTTGATGAGAACAAAACAATGTTTGATCATGTTCAGAATTTCATTAGAGAAACTGGACGTTTTTAAAACGAAAACAGTTTTATTATTTTATCTTACGCTCATACGTGTCTGTACAGTTAGCATTTTGAACAGTTAAAATATGTGTATTGTAACTTGCTCAACGAAGATTGATAGGTTCATGGAAATATGGATTGTACTTGGTGAGCGTGCGGGAGTGGGTGAGCGGTATGAATGAATGGTTGCTGTTGTGCGTGTGAATGTAAGTGTATATAGTAAAATGTAAATCATAGTCTTGTATCTTATTCCTTGTAAATACCTTGTATGTTTTTGTTCCAAGTAACAACAATATTCTGTAAATACGTTGGGAGAGGGGAACCGAAGTTGGAATAACTTGTACCCAATCATGTTCACTTACGTGAATAAAATATGTTTGAATGATGACATCGTTCAAATAGGGTCCTATGGGTCCCTTCACAACAAAGGTCAATACAAGGTCATTTTCAATAATTTGTCAAAACCCATCTGTACACTTTTGGGAGTACAGGGCTCAAATGCAATAGTAAACTATTTTATGTTACAAAGATGCTGAATACTAAGTTTTATCAGGGGGTGTTGATACTCCCTCGTTTTATTAAGATTCATCAATGTTGGTGGCAGCTAGAGGAGTGACATCGAAGTATTTACATACGGACGGACGCCTGACTTTTTCACTTATACTAACAACTCAACAAACTAGCAAACGTTAATATACCCACGGAACATATCTGCCATCATTGATGTTGAATGATGTCGTTATCTGTCCAAATATACAAGTCATGACCTGTGTGCTTGTGCTGCATCTTGTTGACCGGATGTGAGGTTAAGAGCTGCTAAGAGCATTAATTGTCTACGTCCAACATCGTATGTATTTACTTCTCCTACTTTGCATTGATATTAATACGCCATTTCCAGCGAAATAAGGGTTCCATCTCAAGGAGGAAGCTCATTATAGAGCTACTGCCGATTTGCATCACCACATAAATCATAAACAGTTTTTCCAGTACTTAAATGTTTACTGACATTCACAGTGTGTTCCTGGTTGTGATACTTAAACCGTGAACTATTCCAAATATGTGAAGTAAGTTGGATAATATTGTTTGGTGATTAAAGAAAATTGGTACACCGTGCAGGTCAGCGAGTGTCAAGTAGCACGTGGTTCCATATAAAGACACGGAGGTCAGGATCCTGTCTAAGATCCTGTTGTTATGCAACTGTGTGACGATTGGTTGTCGGAATCTAGCTTGTTGTTCAGGACAAAGTAGGAAGTTGTGAATGGTTTATAATAATAAGCTCCTTGTCAAAGATTAACAGATCATCTGTACAACAGAATATACAAAACAATCTATACTGCCGGACAAAAGAAACGATACCAAATGATTTCAGTTATTTTCCTTTACGTCTTTCTGTCATAGCTGATCAAATGGATGCTAAGATTTCAACGAGTATAATTTGATTGACATCATGTCGTTGATAAAACTTCCTAATCTTGAAGTGATATCTCTTGCATATCCAACACAATTGTGAATTTATTCAGTAGTCTCTTAAAATCTTGGCATCGTTTCTTTTACCCGGCAGTGTAGAATCATAGGCGAATGAACATCAGTTAAATCAAGTTCCTATTTCCTGGAAGTTTGCATGTTGCTTAGTATGTATATTTTACATTTGTTCTCCACTGTAAAAAGTGAAAGACGTATAGGCTCTACTTTCAACATTTAATAAGTTGGACATTTGTTTCAATCATTTATAAGATATCAATAATGTCCGTAAAGGGTTCTAGTGCACGGCTATATCAACTGATAATCGACTGCACATTATTTTTATATCTTATAATCGGTTGAAATGTCCAACCTCTTATAAGTTGAGCTTCTCCTTAACTGTGCATGACTCGAAATGATTTATTGTCAGGCTGGTCAAAAATCAGCAAATCTATAAGCTAGGCGATGTCACATTGTGAGCTGTAGAAGATCGTCTCTAGAAGCTACAAGTATCTCTGTGTGTGGGGGGGGGGGGGGGGCGTGGAAGGGTGGAAGCCCCCTTCGGGTTCCGAATTCGCTGTTTCTTACCTTGACACTTCTGTTTTACCACTCTCTAGAATAGCTCTATCAACACTCGAAATTAGAAAACCTCTTGGACGAGGTTCCCCTTGAGGTTGTAACACTTCAGCTCAATAACTCCTCCCTCCCCTGCAACAAAACCCTGGATCTTGGACTGAGAAAGATATATTCTTCAAATTACACCAATTGATTTACAATACAGCAAACTTACATGTAGTATTTCCAGCCTGGACACTTCAGTATGCAAGTACTGGTGTTAAGTGTACTTATACTTGCGCTTCACGGCATATTTTCCTCTTCTTTAGTCTGATGGGCCCTTGACTTTTGCTTACTTAAACTGTACTTGGCAAGTCTGCAATAATTGGAAGTCCAAGAGATGATGCAATTCGGCAAAGGAGACACAAGGACCTGTTCAGTAAGTTTATATTTCCTTAAACTTGTATATGAGAGGAAGGGAATGCAAAGATTGGGGTCAACACAGTGATGTCCCAACTTCATTTTGTATTTTCATCTTCATTCGGATCTCTATTTTGACGCTTTTAGAAGTGTCTTTCGTGTTCAAAGCCACACTTGAGTTCAACTCGGAAGAGTGAGTGAGTAACTTTGGGTTTAACATTGCTTTCAGCAATCTTGCAGCATTGCTTGAGCAACCAGCAGCATCACCCCAATGGCACTAACATTCATGCCTGGATCCAGGATCAACTCTATTGTTTGGAAAAAGGATGGGGTCTCAGAAGAGCAGCGACTTCTCTTGGAACCATGGTGCGAGATCTACCTGACCGAGAATGATCCTTAGCAACATTCGTGTTTATGTGTTTGCAATAAGTGATGCGAAATGGAGGGATGATGAACCAACTGTCTGCCTGTCAGTATTTCAAATGTCACGCCAATAATTTGCCATCTCCTTGCGGTCTGTTATTGTTGTTTGAACAAGTGAAAGACTTTCCCAATACTAGAATTTCACTGATTTCACATAATTTTGTAAATGTTCCTTTTTGAAATCCTGATGTAGAACAGTAAAATACGCCGTTCTATGACCAACACAGGAGCCTGTGAGAGAAAAGATAAGACAAGATGAAACAAAGCATTCCACTATCAGTAATTTCTGCTTAAATATGCAGTGTAAAAACTATGGCATTCACAAGAACGTACCAGCAACACCGTACTGTACAGGTTTGCTCGGGTACAATGAAATGTTTCTAGATGTTTCCAGGTCTTTTTGATTGTTGCCCAGGTAAACATTATTAAGAAAATCTCATATTAACGCTGTTAACTCTCAAAGTTTATTAGACTTATCTAAGCAAGAGACCTCTTGTCGAACATTTGGGATTAAATTGTGTGTGCAAAACACTGAAAATTCTGGGCTGTTCCAGGTCTGTCTTTAAAAAACCATGATTTCTAGGTCATGGAACTTTATTAAGAAATTTATTATCAGATTTTTCCAGGTTTCCAGATATTGTGGGAACCTTGCATACTGCCCTAACACTGAAATGTTTTCGTTAATATACTAATATACTGTGAAAGGTGCAGTAACAACAGCAGCATTATTACTCTGTCAGAACATCTGGTTTGGAAAATGCAAGCTTTTAGTTCCATGATGAAATTCACAACAAATGATACATTTCTCAGTACTGTCCACTTTATTCACACATATTGGTGTTTGTAATGTTAAACATCATTGTGGATGCTTAAACTACATTCAAAACATAGATTTTATCCCTTTCTTCATACAGCATATCAAAGACATGTT
>JAUELE010254576.1:0-10684 GCA_031471655.1 Diodora aspera | reverse complement strand
CTGGGCTCCTTTTTGGTTTTAGTATTTTAATATTTTTGTAGATTAATATTTCTGGGACTAAATGTTAGTCTAATGTCTACCATAGACTTTTGTCAAGTCCCTAAGTCACTTTTAATCGCTATCTTGTTATTAATTGTAAATTGCTATGTGTATCGGTAATGCATATCACTCATCCATGCCGTGACTTAGGCTAGCAGGCTTATTAAAGGGATATTATTTTTAACAGGGCATTCTAGTATAATCACAGTCACAGGGACTCGATGAAAGTCTATATTCCTCTGTATGTATACCTTGCTCGTCATGCTGAGTAGTAACCGACAGATTGGCCATGTAGCTTTAAATATCAGCTCGGTTAATGTTGTTTTTAAATGTTTTATGTCAAGATTCTATCAAGGCATAGGCAACTGAACATCTTACTCTATCACAGCCATCTCTGATTGGCCCTGTCTACGGCAGAGCTATAAGATAGGCAATATAGTCCCAGGAATAATACTAACCTGCCTCTGATTTTACATATAAATGAGGTACTTTACAGCCTTGACAAAAGTCTAATAGTATCTCGGCAATAAATGAATAGGACTCGAGTGATGTATGGAAGCGTGTTTTAAACGCGTGGTTATCCAAGAGGCGTGTTGTTGATGTTTACGAAAAGAAAGAACAGGTAAGAAGTATGCCCCAGTACTTGCGAAATAACAGTTTGTACTCGATGTATTACATGTAATTGGTTTTCTTCACGTGACTGACAGAAATATTTCAGCTATATCAGCTGATATTGTGACTTCCGTCTTTCAACGAAATGTGACCACTGAAAGCTGACAATAGTTAACGTTAAAGGAACATGATCAGAGATGCAGGTACGCCAATCGATGCTCAGAGCTTGTCTTTCTATTTATCGAGTAATGTAATACCGTGCTGTATTTTTTCCCGATTTTTTTACACAAAGATTTCACACTAATTGAGGTAATAAAGAAAAGGGCTTAGACTAACGCTAAAATAGATTGCGCATTGCATTTGGAAGATTGTATACGTATAAGCAAATATGGAACTGGATGAAACGGTGATACGCCATAACGATAACATGCGATTGGACGAAATGGTCACAATTAGACGAAACGAGGAGTGACACTTTTTTGGATACAACGGTGACAACAAAAGATATATATATCTGAACACTGAATTGTCCGTAGATTTTCGCCAAGTTTGGCGTGTCACCGTTTTGGCTTGTCACCGTTTAAGCTAATACATGTACCTATAAACGATGACGTCACAAAACAGAGACGCGCGTCAAGGCAGGTCCGGGTTTCTGTTTCCTTCGATAAAATATATCTAATCATCCATGAAAAGTCTTCCAATGTCAGGTTTACATTCGCCGAAGATAAGAGCGAACTGAACGTATTTTAGGTTTATGACCGATTATCCAGACGCAAATTTGATTATGTCCCTGCTGCACCGAACCGCGCTCTAAACGGCGTTATTCAAGTCACATATCGACTCAAATAATATACACATACGCCTATACACTAATTGAAATCTAATTACCGTAAACTGCAGATAACAGGAACGCTACAAACTCTCACTTACACAGAAATATAACAATAAAACGCTTTCTTGTCGTTTTTACGTTTATTTACAATAATACAATTTAATTATGCTACTTTTAACAAAAATAATAAATAACATCTCATTTGAGTACTCTGCCACGAAACGGAATTCGTTCCGACACAATCGTAGTCAAAACAAAACTAAAATCGACAACACTCTCCCGCTGTTGTCTGTATCAACAATATAAATTGACATTCGACTCGTCATATTTGACAGGTTTCGTGTTTTAGCATCGTAATCCCAATTTATCTTTCGGTCTCTCAGATTAAACAGTTATGTCGCAGATAATATTTAAACTTTGCATTGTCAAGCAGTTCGTATGAATTAATCAACAAGGCCAATGCAAGATACTGACTTTCATGATCAGTTCATTCGTTATCGGTGAAATTGTCAAACAGTTTCGAGATATTACAATTCTGATAACAGTTTATCGTCAAATATGCGCGATATCGTCGAGTTAGTTTTGTTATCTGAAACATGATTTCTAAAAATGTAGTTTTTAGGCTAGAAGGCTATCCTTATATAGAACTACACATTTTAAGGGTGATTTGATTTTCAAAATGCTTTTAACATCTGTTCGCCATAATTGTGACAGAAAAAAACCCACTAAATCCAGTGTTTATTTGTATGACATACGGAACGAATCAGATCTATAACCAGCCATCTAACAGCCACCCATGTTAAAGGAATCGATATGTGCGTTTGTATATCAATCTTTCATCCATACCACTACGTCATTTGGTCCCAGTCATATTATATATAAGATGCACGCGAAGAGATTTGAGTTCAGATAACATTGTGCAGGCAATATTCCAGTCATAACAGCGTGAAGTGCAAGATGCCAAAAAAAGGAAAAGATACTTCATGAGAAATCCAATAAAAGAAAAGGGAAAGCGAAATATCCCCGTTTTACGACAATCACTGGGTTATTGGGGCCCTATCCTTTATTAGTGACACCACGCCAATTCCCGGAAGAACCACGGGGTACACCGGGAGACACGACGGGGTACACCGGGAGACACGACGGGGTACACCGGGAGACACGACGGGTAAAACACAACAAGAGTGAGCGAGTGATTTTGGATTTTCCGTGGTTAGAAACTAGTACAACAGTTTAACCCTCTATATCTTGAGTTGATGTATCGGCTTTGGCAAGTATATAGGCGAAAATAACGACAGAACAGATATGTCGTATCAGCCTCAAAGAGGCTAACAATAGTCTTCTTGTAATTATGGCTAATTCATGTAATTTCACTTCGAGCTTTAAAAGGGTTAATATGAATATAAATACGACTATGGAATCGACAATGAGGCAGGCAAAACACCTGCATGGCACACAATAAGGGAACGAAAAGATAGCTTGAAATCTACAAGTTTTCTGACCCAACCAGGCTTATCTGGTTTTGCACGTGCTGCACGACCCACATGCACGAATGTTTGAGCGTTTTGTTCACGGATATGCTTGTTCCCTTGAATGTTTTAAAAAACAACGATAGAAACAGTGGAATATTGTATCTGTGGAAAGTGCAGCAGCCTTTTTGCCGTATTGTCTAATTTCATATCGGTTATAATGCGTCAAATCGAAAGCTCAGCAAATTTTAATCTGTCTTTTTCTGCACAAAAACGCCGTGTTGGTCTTTTGGAAATCGTATTCCAGGGAAGACAACTCTGGCTATCTCTTTCAGGGTCTTGGCGTCGAGGACAAGCAGAAAATCATTTTGGTCGTCTCTGTAGGTGGCGACAACGGATAGGACGACACCTGCAACAGAAACCAGGGAATGAGACAAAGAAACAGAGATGGAGAGACAGATTTTAAGTGGCAGAGAAAAGAACCGAGCGACCGACTTATATCAAGACCCTTAAAGATTCACTTTACAAAGGCCACCCACAGTTCAGTAATGAAACAAATGTAATACTATATGACATATACTGATAAAAGGTAAGGGATCACATGTTTGCCAATGGTAATGATTGATCCAGAGCATCCCACAAACGACGCCAGCAGGTTGTCTGAGCCTGTGGTTGTGGTTACACTTTCTACTGATATACCAGTGAGCTTGTCTAATATATGTGTAGGCCTATCATAAGTGTAATTATGGTCCTGTGAAAAAAAACTGTTATTTGATACTCTTTTCAGCGTTCCCTTATTTTATTCTTTCAGTATACATGTAAAGCTCGAATAAGCTCAGCTTATCACTCCGTAGAGTATCTACCCGCGAATCCAATGTCCCGGGTTCGAATCTCACCGGATATAGGGCTTAGCATTGTCTGGCATCGCTCTTTATTCGTGAGTACCAGCCGTAGCTCGCAAGTTCCACCGCATCAGCTTCCCAGTTACAAGGATGCAGAGAGAAGATGAAGATCAAACTGAAGTCATGGCATCTAGTAATTAGCAGATATATCCCGATTCTGCATACAGCGACGTTAAACTTTGGATTTCAATTCAAAGAATCGACAGTATGCGCAAGCTGTAACACATTATTCGTGTTCTACCGACATTGTGGGTTATGGGAAAACCCGTATACACGTATACACATATTCATTTATTAAAATCCCACGAGTGAGCGAGTGAAATTGATTTTTACATTGCAGAGGGCAATATTTCAGCCATAGCGTAATGTGATGTGCAAGAGGCACATCAGGAAAAGGGACAACACAGAATCGACAGTAAGAAAGAGAAAGCAAAAGATTCCCATTTTAGACGGCCTTACGGCAAGCATGAGGATACTGGGTTCCTATTCTTTCTGGTGTTAGAGCGACATCCCCGGGGTGATGTTTTGGTATCTCATTTATGTGACTTTAACGTCATTTGTAATCATTTTGTGTTCATTTGCAAGATAATATCAGATAGATGACACACGCAAACACAAAACTGCAGACGTTACTTCTGGCTTTGATTTTTTCACAGACACTAGTTGAGTTTACAAAATGTTGTCTAGAAATAGCTGAGGACGGATGATCCCGGCTCGGAGTGTGAAATCGAAATAATCTTTAAAATGTCATAACTTTCCGCTGCTGAAAGGTTTCCCCCATAAACATATCATAAACGACCGATGCTATATCGATGCACTGCCTATAGATCTGACACAGGGTCATCCAAGGATAAAAGACGCTAATGATGTATCTGTACGTTAACGTACTGACTTCATCAGAGCTAAAACGTAATAAATCTATACGTACTGGCACTGTCTTCACCAGTCATGGTTTAAACCTATCCTGGTTCGGTTACTTCAACACGTTATAGAGCAAAAACGAATCACGGTCTGTTTTAACCAGATTGTCTAATATATGTGTAGGCCTATCATAAGTGTCTGTTTTAACCAGATTGTGTCAACACAGACAGACAGACAGACAGATTATTTATTTACGTCTCACCGTTGTACAAAGTAGAACATATTAAACAATAGATATATACACAGTGTATTGCACAACGCCATTCAACAGAATTATGAGAGACGAACATAAAAACATAAAACACTTAAATATGCACCAAGCTATATACATATATAAAGACAATGAATATATAGACATATACATATAGATTTAACCATATAAAACATGTGTTCTACGCTGTAAGATTAAGTAGCAGGTTTTAGCAGTAGAAAATACAATATCATTAAAAAGGACACACAACTTCTCCGCCTCAGACAGATTTAAAAAATTAGGATTTAAAACCTTGGCACTTTCAAACAGTTGTTCTCTAAAATCATCATATAAATTACATTGAAGTAAAACATGTGTTTCATCTTCCACAGTGTCACGACAGCTGAAACAAATTCTATTTTCAACAGGAGTATTTGAATATCGGCCTGTTTCTATTTTTGAAGGTGCAACGCCACATCTGCATTTTGCATTAAATATCAGCAATGTACATGTAGACCACTCAACCATTTTGCAAAAACACGAAGTTCAGTGTCAGTTCTTCATAATCGACAATCGGTGGTCCTAGCTTAGGTTATTGTCACAGCATCCAAGGCCGATATGGCAGTGAAATATTTAACTTCATGTTGGTTGTCGTGCATGAAACTGCGATTATAGGCGATCTAACGAACAGACAATCGGTCTGAAAATGTCAAACGCCTACACACGTCACTGAATAAAGATGAAGAGTCCATAAAGCTCTCAACTCTCAGCAGGGTTTATGAAGACGATCATAAGAATAGGAGCGAATTCAGGATACGATACATAATGAAGGGTAGGGAGCACAACACATTTTTTGAAAGATATCATTTTCTAGGTGGAGCGGTAATATGCTCCCCTGGAACAAAATCAACAAACAAAAAGGCGCAATCGCAGATAAATTCATAACATTTTGAGGGTTAAGTCGATGCTTAAGGCCGAGTTGACGGGGCAGCTGCCCTAGTGACCCTTCTCCTCCAACCCCGGATCCGAGCTTCAAGAACGTATTTCAGACGCTGGAAGAAACCAACACTATTTGACAAGTCATTTAGATGTTTGTCAGATTCAAAGAATCACGCTGGAAGTAATATACCATGACGTTGACATCAATATGCCGTATATGGCTTAAAGTAACTTGTCATTTGAAAGTGATACTAACAGATTAACGAACAAATCTGAAACCGATAGCTTGCCATTGTCAAGCAGGACTCATTGACGCACGATGTGGTATCGTTTACCATGCAATGTGTAACAATTATACCTCAGCCTCCACGTGAGTTGTGTTAACACTCGAGGTAATATATAATTGTATGAGTATCACAAACACCAATTTGTGAGCTTGTGTCTTTAGGCGAAGGCATTAGAAATAACTGATTCATCACAAAGCATTTAAAACATTATCTTTTGCATCGACTGTTTCAATTGGAAACTGGGTGTCCAACAGGGTGTGTATTTAAAAAACACATATGTGGAGAAAAAATACATATCTTATGAGAAATAAAACTTTTTCTCCTAAGAAGTGCGAAACTTTCATTCTGAGAATGAACCTCTTGCTTTTAAATCAAACCCTTCCAGATGATTCTGGACGAGGTCTTCAACAGTAAAATAATTTCAACACATACATGTACATGACTGTGTACAACAGATAGTTTCATAAGGTTATGTCTTTGGTATGTTGTCTTTTGCTGTTAACCACGTATTCAGTTTAACATGGATTAAATTGCCTCTTCCAGTTTATTCTGGTTTTATACTTTTAGTCAGGTTCAGGCACTGGTCGTCAACAACCAACAGGCAGAGGTGATCTGAGGTGTGAACGCCGTGAAAATTTGCATTTTGCTGCACAGACAATCGTAGGGATGGCTTGAAAGTTTGTATGTGGCTAAATAGATGATGTATACTAACATTCAATTCAAATATATATATTCACAATATGCATACAGGTCTTGACAGATAAAATCAGCACTTTTCGGCTTCTGTCTGTGAAAGTACACTTGAACTATAATATTTTCTGTTCGAACCAGATGACCCATATTGAACCCAAATACGAGTTAGTGAAGACAACTCCCACTGTGAATTATATCACTGCATAGATGGTAGTACATCACGCCGTCGTATCGCCAGAAATGGATCTAGGTCGTAGGTAGGGCGTTGTTCTGTTTTCCACAAATGACGTGGACATAATGTAAAACACTTAAGTTTACATTCATCGCTCCAAAATATTGAAGAAATGAACGTGTGGTGTTTCCCTGATCGTCTGTGGTCATATTGGACTCTTGCTGCGATACTTTATGTTGTGAAGAGGAACACACGCGCCTGCAGCTTAACTCTAGAGGAAAAACACATTGCTACATTATATTTTAATATATCAGAAAACACAAAGTATTTACTAAGTTCCTACCGCTGACAAATCATCAGATTCCCCTTTACTTTTGTGTTCAGAATTAGGTCACATAAATGTACATCTTTTATGTTTTTATTCTCAAGACTTATTCATATAATAATTGTTCGCTACGGGCTACAGAGAGAAGACCAAACCGATATCTTTCTTCAAAGAACTTTTAATAAGGCTACATTTCAAGCATCCCCATATACAATCACATAAAACCTCTGTTTTTATTCATCAATCATGGATTCCGATCTCTGAATGTCTGACAAGCGCTAGTTATACTCTGCGTACACCAGTTTGTATAAAGGACCGGTCAAATATGTTCAAAATGTACTGTGGCTTGTATACGAAAACATAACTAAAAAGCGAAAGAACGTTTTTTCTCAAGTTCACATCGAATAATGGTAGATACCTTCCAACGAGCGACTCGAGTAGACAAACGAAAATCGTCACTGAGTAAGCAATGAATGAACTTAGCAGCAAGCAAAGATGTGATCCGCCTATTCTCTTCAAGAAATCTCACTCCGTTTGCAGTACACCCCAGGTAACAACCAATCTGAATGCCAATTTCCACAATAATGGCTTTTCGTTTCCGTAACATTCACTTGATTTGTTCGGGGCAGTATGCCCTGGGGAGTGATTTCATCCTACGACGTGTTTGTCGTTTAGCAGGCTTCCTTGCTCTATTTTGTATTAAGCATGACTACACTGTATTAAGAGTATGTCTTACTACAGGCTCGGCAATAAAACAAACCCAATTGAGTTCAGTCTTTCGTACCTGATGCGGACCTTCTGTAAATCTCACTCTTTGATTGCTTTGTGTAAATTATTCTATTGAGGGGTGGCACCAGGCATTCTCCAATGGTTCCCCGACAAGGGGTCTGAAATCCCCGACAAGTACACAAACATTCAATTAACACAAAAAATACACACATTTCGGAAGAAATGTACTCCGACGAATTGCTATATTTTTTTCCCGACGGGGAGGGGGGGGGGGGGGGGGTCTGGACTAAGTTGCTTAATTTCAAAGAGCCCAGTGGTCAGCTGATCAGCCCCCCCCCCGCTCCGGCGTCATCCTTGATCTTATTCACATACAGTTCTTCCGCGGAATTTAGATCTTTGCCTATATTTCTGGATACACAATCAAATCCAATGTTTGAAAGCATTGATTTTACATGTCCGTATCATCTTTCAATTATTCTCTTTGGCTTCTCACAGAGGTCCATCTTCGCTAGCCAAAGGTTTTATGATCCGCTAATACATCCCAGGAACCCTTGTCTTATGTCGCCTGTAAAGAGCCGGTCAACATTGAGTGGAGAGTTGCTGTGTGTGCTACATCCAATAAAATTACGCGACTCATTTCACGGCCTTACACTTCGAAAGTAAACAAATCGGTTCTGGTTTGGCATCGCTTGGCATGAATTCAGGGCTATATCACTGTTTTTATCCATCATGGAGCGATTACCACCAAATAAATGTGAAATTTGTGCTTTAAATTCACCAAAAAAGCAACGTAGAATTGTCGACTCCAAAGGCTTTCTTTATGGCTTCTTCGTAGTCTGCCATGTTCACGTGCATTATTGTTGACGTCGCACCCATAGAATGTATAAAAGCCGTTATTTGATTGACTACTTCGCCCTCCCGGATTACTATTCTTCTTTGACCTAGACACAGAGGGCGCCAGTGTTGACCGGTTGTATGCAAACTGGTACGCCAAGGGTTCCTGAGAAGTATTACCGGATCATGAAACCCTTGGCTAGTGAAGATGCAGTTAATGATGAGCGAGATTCTGGATATAACGTGGCTTTCGGCCCTATCGCCATTGTTTGACCTACATCACATCGGTGTCAGGCGATCAATCGGCGAAAGAGAGGTACCGTAGCAAGATTCGAACCAACAACCAGATTACTGGGCCAACGCTATTCCGCGCCCCTATCACTTCAAGGATGGTGCGTCTAGTAACAGAGATTCCCACTTACACGCAGCATTCTACGTCACTTCCGGAACACTGACAGGACACACCACACTTCTGTATAACTGTGGGAGGAGCCAAGGCTTGTTTCTCGATGCTACATAATTCCCCTGTCAACAAAACATCTCATTGAATACATGTTTAAAAATGTAACGGATACGTAAAACTGTCTACGCAAGTTGCAATAATTTTAATTAACCCTTCTGCTACCAGGGAAATACCAAACTAAGTAGTTTTCACCCTATTGATTAATCTTCCAAGTTGGCCTGTTTACAGGAAGTGCTAGGAATGTTTAAAACAAGCACATATGGAGATACCCCAAGTGTGCGGGCGGTGGGTGCCACCGATATAAGACTATAACTAGTCAATGAAACATGTATAATTATTTCTTATATTTAATTTGTATTCCTTCAAGAGACCGGCTCCTTTAATGCACAGTTTCATATGTGGAACAGAAGCTAGCTAGACTTGCTGTAGTAGACTGGTTAAAGGCCTTTGACATTAACAAAATTCCAGTCATCGCTGGACTAGCACCAAGTGTCTAAGTACAGACAGAGGGTTTGACAGGCACACCTGTGAACGGCAGTACAAGAGTTAAAACATTTCTGAGATGTTTTTGTTCCGTTATTGCACTGCTTTTAGCAACAAAATCACTAGACTTCTTAATACACTGTTTGTATTCATTTACTCATGAAGCAGGACATTTATCCATGAGTATTCATGTACTCACCACCCATCCGTACTTGTATATCCGAGTCCAGTCTGCAAATGACAGGGATTCCTGCGGCGCACGTCACCATCATGGCTAAAAGTATGGTGACCTTCATGGTGGAAGCTTTATAAGTGGAGCGACCTGTCAAGAAACAAATTGTAATGAGTGCGGGCACATGCCACTCCGATCAAGACGCATCGTGATGATAGGATACAACCCCATCAGTGGACTTTCTCTGAACGCCGTACCTTGGTCAACGAAATCACTTTCCGCTGATAGCAAACGGTCTTCGGTTTATACAAGATGACCTTGGACATGACTTCTAACAGGGATGTATCAGATCTTCACAGAACAGCGTAAGCAGGCAAGTCAGCATTTAGATGACATCGAGATACATGTACTGTTTGAGCCTTGTCGTTTTTGTTTTACATGCTCTTTATTTTGCTTGACGTTTTCGAATTCATATTTCTGTTAACATTAACCAATATGTCAGCATCTACATGTAGTATTTATTCTCAATCAGAGCGAAACAAAGAATGATTCAGAAAAGGAAAAAGATTAGCAGAGAGAGAGAGGGGGGGGGGGGGTGAGTGACTCTGGATTAACGTGACTT
>JAUELE010254554.1:0-10685 GCA_031471655.1 Diodora aspera | reverse complement strand
AATGCTGTTGCAATAGCTTCATGATCAGGGTCTACAACGGCCATTGTCTGGGATTGTAATCGGCTGCTAATTAATTAATTGACCAGGCCAGGGCTAGTAGTGACCACCTATGACGTAGTAGGTCACTACTAGCCCGCGGGCCTCGTTCTAACTTTTTGCGGAAGTCGATTGCTCCGGTAAATTGACAGCTAGAAAATTCAGCGGTTTTTGCAACTTTGACAGCGAATATCTCACTTAATATTCATCGGAATCTCGCGAAATTTTCGACATTCATTATTTTAGTTAGAAAACATTAATTCAAGAGCAACTTGTTTCAGCGTTTGGTGTACCCTTTAAGTCACAGGGATGAGAGATGGGGTTTGGGTGGCTAGAAAGACAATGTAATGCGATAAGTTTCATTCAGTCATTCATTTATGTTGTTCATAAGCACGTTTCACTTGATCAAGCAACAATCTCCTCAGCTGCTCTGAAATGTGCCCGAGATCAAACAGTGAAAGTGAATATTCTTTATGCTGAAGAAAGGCGAAGAACAACAATCAGGATACAACAGAGGTCCATGCCCTTTCTCAATTTCCAACACAAATTCAATGACTCATTGTCCTTCGGTATAATATGGTAATTGCTATACACAAGAGACCCGAATATGGAACTTCATTTGCCTGGGATATTAAAGACGTCTTCCCTCATTTGGACAAACATCAGTATTTGTAAATAAATATGCCTGTAATTGAAGGACTTAAAGCAATCTTGACGTGGAGCCACATACAGAAATCGGTTTAAAACATCACCTTGGCTCGAAGATACAACTTCATCGGTTTTGCCATTAGCAGACATAATCTAATTCATCTGATTGTGATATTTAATATTTCTTATTATTATAGCGGTAAAAGATGGGTCACCAGACATGACATTTCTTGGCTTATTGGAGTTAATTAGTCGTATACAACACCTACGCAAACACCTTAGCCAGGTCTTTGATTTTTGCAGAGATCTGGATCGCCAAATGTCCTTTGGCCAGCAGCATATACATGTACTTTCACAAAGTTATGTATGTCTTTATAGTTTCTAAGGTTTCCGAAGGGCTGGAGAAGTTGTTTTTGAGAGAAAAGTATTTAATGACCTTTGTTTCTGAAACGTTAATCACAAGAAACTATGTTCAAATAACGTATATAGACACTACACTAGTATCATAATAACCAATCAACAAAACAAGATTTAGAATCACTATCAAAGGGATCATTGTCTGGCTCAACAGTTTGAAACATGTTTCGTAGTTTAACGTTTGTTGGAAAGACCTCATAACTGGGCACTGGTTCTCCACCGGGAGTGTTGTTAACCTTCTATGGCCTCGAGGCTGCTTGGCTTACACCAGAGTAAAATTCCCGAGCGCTTTGAGCAAGCTATACACGCCTGGGTTTAGCGCTATACAAAACCGAACATTATTATTATTATTATTATTATCATTATTATTATTATGTTGAAATGAAAGAAATCGGGTTTCTGTGAATAGAACGTTTACAAGAGGAGTCCATTAAGAACACTTGTGGTGTTCTCAGGCGAAGATCTACATTCTTGTCCTAGCACGAGGTCTCATGGTCTTGATGGTTATATATAAAAGACGAATACACAAGCATCCTAGAACGTTTGTCATCGTGAAAGGTCAGTGATAAAATCGGTTACTTATCCGAACCCACCAAACAGTCAGAATAACAAATGAAGATATAAAAGACATGACATTCCAGGGCTTAATCGAAGATTTGTTCCCATCAGTTTGCACACGGACACATTGGGGATCACTTTACGAACAATTACAATACAAGCAAACGTAGTAAAACCACTGTGAGCTGGGAATTGTGTTGAATCATTTAGTGTTAATTGGAATGATCACTTGTGTATTTTACTTATCCGATGGCATTCACACACTTAAATGATTGAAGGGACCTTGAAAATCATTTAGTTACCCGGATACTTTACTTAACCGATTTTACTTATCCGTATCAAAGTAATGATAATAAAGAAGAAATATTCCGGGCCCACAGAAAATGTTTTACTTATCAGACTTTTTTACTTATCCGGATTTCACTGTACATGTATATGATAAAAACATCAAATATCCCTATCAAAGTTTGAGTAGTATATTACATAGTGACGGCCTTGACAAACGTTCAGTTTTATTGTTGTAATTGAAGGGAGGGCGGAGATAGTAAATATTGTGATCACCTTGAATTCTTTGCTGGTAATGCTGCTGTCAAAACCGTCTGTTTTCAAGCAATATCCTACAAGGCAATCCATAAATCGATGCGGACATTAATCACGTAAATTTAATGTCCACATTTCGAAATTTTACGACAACTCCAAGAAGATTGTTTTGTCAAAAACGGATCGGATTACAATGTTTATGTTTGAATTTAAACGTGCCAAACTTTGATTCCCGAATCTCAACTTCAGTTGCCTCGACAGCACATTGCCTGCGACAAACATAAAATGACACATTTAGAAAAGCAAGATCTTCATTTTATGTTTACTCGTGGCGGGGGTGGGAGTAGATTACAGCGCCTCTTTAACGAGCAGAAGTCGGCGGTAGCAACGATTTGAAGACACGTCGATAGTATTATAAGGCAATCTGCGAGTCCATTTTTGACCAAGGAGATAAACAGGAAAGGTTTAAGACATGCTCAATTTTCAAGCTCAGACAAATCGAAAGTGTTAGTGATGCCAACTCTCAAGGGAAGAACGAGACTCTCGTTCATCACGAGATTTTAAGCGGCCATTAACTGAATCTCAGAAGATGGCGCGGTAGCTATGAGTTTGCTTAATTTTGAAAGCACTTGCCAGTGCGTGTTTAGCAGGTCCACATTTTATTTGCAACGCAGTCATTTGGAGGTCTGATAGTGATTACAAATTTGCCCTTCAATTACTAGTAAATAAAAAGCGAATGAAACTTTAGATTATATAAAACAAAATGTAAATGTAAGGGAATGCACGTTAAAGCAAAGTGTTGAATGACTTCCTCTTAACGGATTGTTTATTGATGCTATTAGTCAAGACATACGGATATCTTTCATAGTCAGAATGCGGGCTAGAAATAATGACCCGAATATATTTTTGAAAAAATGTTACCATATGTGTAGTAAGTCAAGAACACTTTTTGAAAAGGTAAAGTTCACGATACAACTTGGACTCCGCTATTTAGAATGTCCCTCTACCGACCACACCAGCAACATCAAATAAGGAAATCATCTTTGAACAAACATGTCCGGTGGCATCGAGTATGATGCACGATCATCTTCAAAATTGATAACGTCGATGGTTTGGTTTTCACTTTGTAAGCCTCAGGACACTCTGAATGTAGAGTTTAAAGACCCGGTTGAACTATTAGGGCACGTGCCAAGTTGAACTACATGTACATGATAGGATGGGGTTACCTATAACATTTGAGAAGAATGTTGAAATAAAATGTTGTTAATATTGATGTGTCACCCGTTACGGTAAAGAAAAGATTTCCTCTCTTTGGTTCAATAAATTATTGGTTATTTGTAAGGTGTAACGCCCATATGGTCAAAAATGAAGAACATTATATATAATACTCAGTGGAGAGTGCGGTAACACACGTGTTCACTTTTTAATATAATAACTTCATAAGCGCAGCGTGTGGTAAATATATATTCTGACGTCAAAAAGAAAGTATACCACATGATTTAAATTATTTTCCCTTATCTCGATGCCATAGTTGATCAAAAGGATGCTTGGATTTCGGTGAGTGTAATTTGATTAACTCATCTCATTGATAAACCTCCCAAGTCTTGAATGGATATCTCTTGTATATCCAACGCATTTGTGAATTTATTCAGTAGTCTCTAAAAAACTTTTCTTTTGGACGTCAGTATAGTAGACAGTATTATACTTGGCTTGGAACTTCAAAATGTTCCATTTGAATAAAGTGTGAAAACAGGAATGTGGTACATTGGATAAATATTTATACCTTAGTATATCATATTTGGGACATACAAATATAACGAGATTCAGTCTCCACACAAGATTGGTGAAAAGGACCAAGACGTTGAGTTTGAGGTAATGAGTATATTCGTCTTCTGTTGCATATCATACCCAAACTGAACTGGGTTGCACGTCATACCCATTCTGAACCCTGTTGTACATCATAACAATTCTGAACCCTATTGCACATCATACCCTTTCTGAACTCTGTTGCACATCATAGCCATTCTGGATCGGATTATACACTTTTGCCATTTTTATACCATTGATACAGGAGCGATCGGCCTTGTATTTAATTGTCTAGTACGCAATGCTGAGCTGCGTAAACCATTCATTTACCTCTAATCGGTCTTGAAGCCAAAACTAAAGAGGATTTATACCATATGTGTATCAAGTAACGTCACGAAAATATTGATATTTTGTCCGGATATGCGTCTTAACGTATACGTAACGAGACATTTGGAAGCCCAGATGACAGCAACAACCACGTTAGTTCATATATGCTGGCCATATCGAATAGATCTATGATTTCAAGTCCGGAAGCACCCACCTGTTTACGAAACAAGCATCCCGTCTTCAATGTCAATGATTACGTTTTATATAGGACTCTGAAACAGTCATTAAATAGACGCTTAGTTTTCAATATTTTGAATATTAATCTATACTGACGTTCAAAAGAAAGCATACCAAATGATTTCAAATTTTTTCCCTTACGTCTTTATGCCATAGTTGATCAACATGATGCTTGGATTTCGGTGAGTGTAATTTGATTGACATAATCTCATTGATATACGTTCCAAGTCTTGAAGGGATATCTCTTGTATATCCAACGCATTTGTGAATTTATTCAGTAGTCTCTCAAAGTCTTGTTATAATTTCTTGTGGACGTCTGTATATCTTCCATAAAAGTGTCAACATGACAATATAGAACACCATATATGGGGACAATAATAGTTAGCATGAGTACATGTAGATACTACAAAGCAAGAAGTAAAATTACATGAAACATTTAAATGCCGATAAAACAACTGATGAAAAAACATGCGGAGTATTCTGTATTTGAGCAATTTACCAAAACACAGACGAAGTTTAAAATGACTATGAAGAAATTAAATCCTGAAATTAAATCTTGAAATCCGAAATAAAAGCCCTAGCCCAAGAATGGTCTTGATAGCTTGATATGCATCAGCAAATTCCACTCGACGCATAGGCTCTGTCTCAGTCTCTTCCGTATTGTTATTCATTGAAAACGAACATGATTTAAATAAGAGCTAATTGCCAACGAAATAAGGATAGAGTGTGTCAACATGCTTGTATTTTGCCTCAAAACACGCAGAGCTGGTTTGATCCCTCATTGACGTATGATTTCCCATGATGCCATACGACGGTCACGTGACAGTCACTTCTGTTATCTCTGTCCTCACTTGGCGCCCTCTGTTGAGATGCTTTATGTTGTTACAGTAAACACATGATATGAGTCCCTATTATCACAGCGCCCTCTCCGCGCTCATGTGCAATGCCTGACTTTTTTTAATTTCTGAAACAAACATTAGGTATTGAAATTGCCCAAAAAGTCCAAATACCCTGAACTATACTTCAATTCCATCACTAATACCAGACGCTTTTACAATGATTAAAAGCAGCGTGGACTAATTCCCTGCTAAATACATACACCATGGAAGATTTCAATGCAGAATTAACGTACATATTCCCCGCTTTGTGAGTTAGTTTGAGCAACGCAGGATCTAATGTCGACTTTAATGGAAGCTTTCCGAGTTGCAGCCACTATGATAAAGCAAAGCGACAGTGGCTATTAGGAAGCCAGGGCCTCCGGCAGTCCGGACTACTTCGCCTGATTACATGGAGGATTAGAAGATTATCTCCATCAAGAACCACGACCCAATTCCTTCTCCCTCTAATAAACTTCTTTACAAATCAAGTTTCCTTAATGTGAAATTTACCAAAATACCATTGGTCGACACACGAGGAATGAGCAGCGTTTGAATTGAACACTAAAGTCAAACTTAAATCTTTATACAACAATCGCATCGTAATAAAATGGATTTTTGGAATTAATTCATGGACATTTGCCATTGTTTTTGTATTAGTTAATCAGAACAAATTACTTCCCTATTTATAATTTAATTAATAATATAACATGCAATGCCATTGCGCTCTGTTATTATGAGTTTCTCTTATGAAACACTTCACCCTAATGGTAAGCAGATGAATGTTTTTCTGATTAATTCTCAAAATGAATGAATCCGATGAAAAAAAAATGAAGTAACGAGTAGGGTTTTGAAGGTTTCATTGCCAGTTGTTGCCATTTTAACTGCTGCCTCTTTCGGTTTCAGAGTTGCAATTTAACTCAGTCTTTCAAATTTGACGCCATAAGTAGTTTTCACTAATTATTGATCAACGAGATCGTTGTTGATGTCTCTGGACAACGTGATGAGGTTTTCTTTCAATTGATAGAAGAAATTAAAAAGATTGATTCCATGTTTTGTTTCAAATCTGTAATTATTGCTGTTTCTTTTCTTTATACAGGAACGATCATTTGATTTTTATCTTGCAAACATTTTTTTTATCTCGTTGCATGAGATAATCTCTGTGGGTTTTTTTTAGATAATTGCCGACAAACTATTTATTTTTAAAGTTTGATACGTGTTCAAACTCAAGTGTTTTCCTTTCAGAAAACAACTTATGGAACGACACATAATACATACAAAATATAATACACAAAAGATACAGCATGCTTGTTGGGTTTACAGCCTCTTGAATATTCTAGTATATCAAGGACCCCCGGTGACAAAACAAATATATATATAAAGAGCATTCCAAACTTTCCGACAGAATCTTGAAAATATTCTTCGTCAAACCCTCAAAGACAGGTTCGGAATGCGGCTGGCTATTTGAAAGCAGAAAATAAACCCGTCAGCATCTGCCGGAACTAAGGAGTACGGCGTGACGCAGTTAGGCACACACTTTTACAATGTGGGATTTACAGTTTCTGTTATTTATTTCACACGGATAGCACCAGACCTATTGTAGCGTTCGGGAGCGCGTATCCAACTTTAAATATTTTGTCAGGATACGCGTACGTTTAATTTGTTTTCATTACAAGAATATAAAATGTGATCTAAAGAGAGAATTAATGATATCAGGAATTTCATGATACATTTCATAGTTATAAACTGAAAAATGCACATATCTTTGCCATCTATTCATTTTTCACTCTTGACTCATGCTTTCAATTTACTTTCTCCAAAATTATCTGCAAACTATTTATTTTTAACATGTTCCAGTCAACCTGAATAAAATATTCGCCCCCTAAGTACTTCATCATTAACACGGAGTTTTCGTACTTGCTGTCATTAAGACTTCATGACTGTAGCCATTCTTTCCAATACGAACTTCGTGCTTTCAAGCTAAGAATGTCGATTCTTGGATATTATTAATTTTAAAAAATAATGGGTTTTTTTTGTTTATAATTGAATGTATATTATTAATTTACAAAAATAATGATTTTAAAAAAATTTATAATTGAATCCAATTTTCTCAGAATGTATTCCGTAATTACCGTCTAAGGAGGTCGAACCAGGATACAATGAGTTCATTGCTGATGGAGAGCCGCCTGGCCAGTGGGGAACTGGACGATTTGATGCGGTGAAACCTGCGACCTACGTTTGATTTCAATTAAACGGACAGTGTCCTCACCTAAGGAATCGACCTCTGAACCTTCTTACACTAAGGACGGAGATGTCTCGTATTCCTTGTGTTTCTCTTGATAAGTTAACCCAGTGAGTCATGGATTAGTCATCGCGGTATTATATACGTTGAGCTCATAACCCGCACTGTTTATTAGAAAGAGGCGAGACCATTGAGTCTGTAGACTGAATTCTGATTTCTATTCTATCACAAAACGCCCTCATTGCTCACTAACAAGTATCCTACTCGCCAGACGTCTGATGTTACCACTTCAAAGTGTCTACAGCTACCAATTTAGCAGGATTTTATCGTTGTGATTCATTTTATTAAAATAGAAATACATGTACTCCACCATATGGTTTTGCAAGAACACACATGTGAAGAAGTAAGATTTTTCACACTCTTCATAATTTACAGGTCTATCTTTGTATGTTCTAACAATTTTAAAGCGGATGATTGAATCATGGTTAGATACATGTATGACAAGACTCCAGATTTATTGGTCAAGTTTAATTGACCAAGAGATCAACATCACGTAAACACACTGTGGTAGCAGTAAACACATGATGTGGCCGACCATACATTCTACAGCCATGGAAGTTCTTTTCGGGAACATCTTGGGTTACATTTTTCTAACAGTGGATAATTTTAATTCAGACCGACTGAGTAACATCGGCTTTACTTGGCTCCGAGCTGGAACTCGGACTTGGTTCATTGTTTTGCATTCAGCAGGAAATGAACATTGCATACCAGAAAAAAAGAACTCTGCCATCTGCCATTTTGAAAGACTACGTACTTCATATTAAGTTCAATACAAACAAGAAGTGAGGGTCAGTTTTTTGACATTTTGCAAGATGGTTTCATGATTATGTTATTGCATACATTTCAGTCTAAACTTTACTTGTAGCAAAAGTATTAGACTTTTGTCAAGACCCTGCGTCAAGGCATAAAACGCTGAACATCTTACTCTACCCAGCCATCCCTACTTGGCACAGCTATAGAAAAGGCTGCATACTCCCAGGAATGATAAACTGCTTCTGATTTTACATACATTAAAGGAACTTTATAGCCTTAGGGTCTTGACAAAAATCTACAAAATTATTAAGCATTCAAACAATTTCGTTTGAGTTTAAAATATGTATAATGTAATTTGACCCTTCTCAATTAAGTACTTGTTTATCCGATGATCTACTTTAACATTTGAACATTTATCAGCTACCATGCAAGTTAATCTCTGTGTTGACTGTTAACTTTCTCGTGCATGCCTTTTAATTTCTGTCTATATATAATGTTTCATTTGACTTGTGCTTGTTTATTCTCTAACTTCGGCTGCTGTTTTATTTCATTTAGTGTCACTTGTACATGCAAATATGTTGCTTGATATGTAAAACAGAAAGTCAGGATCTACTGACTAAGTGGATATCGCGAGTGGAAATTCCGTCGCTGGACAGAACCATGTAAATATGTATATGCTTTCCTCGGCTTGTTGGTTATTAAATGTTTCTGAAACACGTCTTCTTGAACTTCGAAGGTCAATTCAATTAATAAGATATGACCACAATCTGTTTCCCCTTATACTGAAATACCAAACAAAAAAGATCTTCTGTAAATGCATTCAGATTCAGGACTTTTTCCAATATTTCTGCAATAATGGCCAAGGTAAAAAGTTCAAAGGTCATCAAGTTTCCCATAACGACACCATTCCTTCATATTTATTGTATTTTGTGTTTGAAATTATCGATTTATGTCCAAAGCTCCTTTTACGAACCGTTTATAAGTTCTGTAGGTTGCGCATTAAAATGGCATCATGTAGGAACAATATTCTTCAATAAATGTTTTCTACCATTTGGACGGTCATTGCGTCTGGTTTAAAGAGATGTAGTCATCGGCCAAGTCTAAATATCAAATAAACGATCCTCGGTCGAACAGACAGAGCTGGCGGGATTGTGGTATTAACACATCACATTCTCATTTGCTAAAGGTTAATGCAAGTATGTTTTCAATATAATATGTCACAGTTCATCAACTAGGAAGTTGTGAAAATATAAACACATTATTCTTTATTTGACATTACACGTTTCAAAGAACTATCGTACTTGAACAGTGTACATTTTAAAACGACTACTGAGGATCAAAGGAAAGTAGACCGATCAGTTTTGGGAATGATAAAAGAAGCAAAAGCAGAAGGTGATGCAAACCTTTTACTTCGAAGTTATAAGCATTTGACGAGATGTCACAACTGATATTCACAATAATCACCATTAAGTGTCAACAGAAGCGTTCTCAAACAGTAGAAGGAGTAAATTGTTTATGAACAAAAAACTGTTTCGTTTACTTTCTTATGATCGGTAGTTAATGTATTCGTTTGGAACCAGGTCGGGCTAAATTTAAATGAAGAGATCAGGCACTGAATTACGTGCTGACACGATCATGCTCTACGCGTCCTACAGAAACGATAGAGAGAAAACTAATTGCTGCCTTTACCAACTCCTGTTTTTGAGGTGAATGTTCATAAAAAAGGGGGTCCTATTTTCGTAGAGTCTGGTTATTTAGTTCGCTTCGTGCTGACACAGCACTTTCTACCAGCTCCTGTTTTTGTGTCAATGTTCATTAAAAAAATGGTCCTATTTTCGTAGAGTCTGGTTATTTAGTTCGCTTCGTGCTGACACAGCACTTTCTACCAACTCCTGTTTTTGTGTCAATGTTCATAAAAAAAATGGTCCTATTTTCGTAGAGTTTGGTTATTTAGTTCGCTTCGTGCTGACACAGCACTTTCTACCAACTCCTGTTTTTGTGTCAATGTAATATGCGGTAGATATGGCAAAGGAAGAAATACATATACTGACGTCCAAAAGAAAGTATACCAAACGATTTAAATTATTTTCCCTTACGTCTTTATGCCATATAGTTGATCAAAAGGATGCTTGGATTTCAGTGAGTGTAATTTGATTGACATCATCTCATTGATAAACCTTCCAAGT
>JAUELE010254543.1:0-10686 GCA_031471655.1 Diodora aspera | reverse complement strand
GAGACAGTTCATCAAAGGGATCAATAGACAAAAAAGTGAAATTTTGGTCGCCTTGTATAACAAGAATTGGGTTACTGAGGCCCTATTCTATCTCCGTGATGCCAGGTCACTCCCTGGAAGCCCCACAGGACTCAGATGTGTTGAAAGTTTGGGCGGTTTGATGAACTTCCAGACATTGCAGGGTGATGCTTTCAGGGATTGTGTGCATGTAAAGCGTTAAATAGATTGAAGGTTGAATGAAAATAAACTAACTTGTTAAACTGACATTTAAATCAACCACAAGAAAGGTTGTGAAAGCAACTGATTGTACACTCAAGTATTATTAAACACCAGGGGATCACAACAGAGCAATTAGCTGGAGTTAAACGAGATAATCACTTGGGTTACTCCTGACACATATATATATTTTAAATGGCAAACATTACAATTGATGACAATGTCATGTGTTTTTGTATACATTGTCAATGACATCTAAGTTGAGAGACATATATATACAATACATGAATAATTGAGTTCACTATCTTTTTTAGCAATCTTTGCACTATTTTCCAGCAATCTTTGCACTATTTTTCAGCAATCTTTGCACTATTTTTCAGCAACCTTTGCACTATTTTTTAGCAATCTTTGCACTATTTTTTAGCAATCTCTGCAATCAAGTGAAAGGTTCCACTTGTTTCAATTTACCAAAAATTACATTTTGAAGTAAGAAATTAAGATTTAATTACAGAACAAACATAATGAATGAGTGATTTGGGGTTTTACATGGTTTTCAACAATCTTCCAGCCACATCACCATGGTCTCACCAACATCATGTCTTGTCTCTCCGGGCCGAAAGAGGTGCCCGGGCGCGACTCATACCACAGCCGTCAAAGCTGACAGATTGCTGGGCCGTTGCACTAACCACTGTGCCATCCTACGCCCCTAACAAACATTATAAATATCAGGAAATAACTATTTATCTAATTAATACTGGTCCCCAACAGTGATGACATGAAATCTGCAACAGTATCTGGTTTCATGGGCTACTTACAACAACTTCGAAGTCACTGCCGATAAGAGGTTCCCAGCAGGCCTTGATTGCTGCCTCAACATCAGGGAGTAACTCTCCACCTGCAACACAAAATATTAAATTAATGTCAAGGTCAAGATCAACTAACTGAAAAATACATTTTATGTCACGGTCATTCAGATGATATTTTCCGTCAACAAAAACACAACACAATGTGACTTGCCAAATGCATACACCGAGAGAAAATGTTCACAAAGGGATTGATGGAAGGGAAAAATTAGCGAGGTAGTGATTTTGGACTTGACGTGGCTTCCGGCAATCTTTCAGCCAAACTGCCATGGTGTATCCTACATCATGTTGGTGTCTGGGATCAATCTCCCGGTCACTATTGCCAATCAAACTTGGATTAAACATATTTCATCCATTTTACAATGGTGGTTAACATAATGATAACAATGCTCAATGTGAAGTTTAACATAAACATTCAATCGTTTTTCTCCACCCCCATGATGAACAGCTTGCTTATTTGGTTCGTCAGCCTACTCTTTGCTTAAAACACAATGGCCTGAAAGATAAGGAAGAAAGCCAATCTGCTTCAGTGCCTCTGTAATTTGCATTAACTGATTTACACACTTTCTGATAGCCAGATCCATTTAATCATCACAGAATTGATTTTTGTATAAAGTAACTTGCAATACATTCGGCCAATCAAAGAGGGATCACCTCCAATCGTGCTGGGAAAATTTCCTCGTTAATCATTTGTTTTTAGCACTTAAGCGGGAAGCCAAATCACAGGAATGTGAAGAAACTGTAGTAATTTGTAAAGAAAAGACCAAGACAGTCTGGCTTGAGTTGGGGGTGGAATCTTTGTGCATGGGCGTCTTTAGTTGCTGGTAAGATTGTTGACTAAAAAGGGTTAAGCTGTTATACAGACAAGTTAATTTTTAAGCTATAATGAAGCAAGATGTGCACTATGTGCAGCTGAGACAGCTAAAAAAGCATAACCAATGAACAGATCCCAATTTTAATAACTTTGTACGACAAGCATTGGGTAAATTGGTATATATTGTTTCAAAGTAAAAACATGTCATGTTCTGAAACCCCACAGGGTTCAGCCAAGTGATACACAATGAAAGAATGTTGCTCAAAAATAAGTAAAAGCAACAACTACCTCTTACAACAAGCATGAGGTCACATGAACCAATTCTTTCTATCTGACAATGCTCCGTAGCTGTCAACTACTAAGATTAGAACATTGTACTGAGAAAAAACAAATCAACAACATCTGCCGTGCAGCCTTTCTAGAAAAATTGCTTCCATTCGACAATATTTGTCGAAGGATGCCACAGTGAAACTAGTCTCAGCTCTTGTAACATCAAGGCTAGACTACTGCAACTTACTGCGGTGCAGACTTCCAAAGGAAATTGCTCGGCTTCAACGAGTCCAAAACTGTGCAGCTCCTCTCACACTCAAGAAATGCAAATACGATCATGCAACACCACTGCTGATTGAACTACATTGGTTACCGACAGAATTTCGCTGCCAGACAAGTGTTGTGCTATATAAGAACTATTTATTATTATTAACTGAAGACCCATCTCCTTATTCTAAACTCTCATGTAAGCATCTGTGAACAGTTTTAACCGAAACCCGATGCTCTAACAAATAGATTATTACTACTACCGACCACGATTCTTGACCAGGCTATGTTTCCAGCTTTAATTTTGGAAAGGAATAGGCATAAGGTCACAAAGCCTACACCTTGAGGGCATGAAAATGTCCTAAAAGTCTCTTAATGGATGTGCTAGTAGGTTGGGATCTATACAGGATGAGATACCTCAGGAAAATCAATGACATTTCAGAGATAAGCACAGAATTCTATCATCAAACAAACTGGTCAAAACAGTTTTTCTAAAAGTGCAATTGTGACACTGATTTCTATCCTGTTAATTTCACTCTATTACTCTCTCATGGCACAGAAACCAAGATAAAGAGCATTACCCCCAGCTTTTTAATTTGAAACTTTGCAGTAACTTTTCCCTAATTTTCTGCAGCGCTGTTGTTTCTAAATAGACTTTAGTGGAACAAATCTTGGTAGGAAACGATAAAAAAAAGTTTCACAAATAGGAGGAGGATGTTGTGGCAATAGGAGATGTGTTTGAAAGAAATATAAACCTGCAGCAAACTACTCCCTACATATTTAGTTGGTAAAAGACATTACTCCAGAAACGGGCACAGCACAGCTGACTTAACAGATTGTAAAAAACTTAACTGTTTTCTTAACTGGTTCGCATTAATGAGGCTGGCACCACATTAACTATTGTTGTGATGGGAGCGGCGAACTCTGGCATAGCATTCAGTGATATTTCAGATATATCATTATGATATACGGCTTAACAAAAGTAAGCACTGAAAACAACTGATCCCTCAGGATCCAACTGTTAGGGCAAGGCTGACGTGCTATCCAAAAAGGAAAACTTCACATGGGACACTTTCAGCCAGACACGGAAAGTGTTGTTTTGCATGGGCCACCTTCAGCCAGGCAAGGTAAGTGTTATTCTTCATTGGGCCACCTTCAGCCAGGCAAGGTAAGTGTTATTCAGCCAGACAAGGTAAGTGCTATTCTCCATTGGGCCACCTTCAGCCAGGCAAGGTAAGTGCTATTCTGAATTGGGCAATCTTCAGTCTGAAGAATTATTCCAAATGGGACATCCTCAGCCAGAATCAAATCAAATACCTGGATTGGATAAGGCAAGTGTTCTTCTGCTTGGAAAATCTTCTGCTTGGAAAATCTTCAGTTGGAATGTCCTGCACTATGGGATATCTTTTGTCAGACCAGAAAAGTGTCCTACACAGGACATCTTCAGTTGGTCAAGGCAAGTGTTATTCTGCATGGGACATCTTCAGTTGGTCAAGGCAAGTGTTCTTCTGCATGGAACAACTTCAGTTGGCCAAGGCAAGCATTCTTCTGCATGGAACAACTTCAGTTGGCCAAGGCAAGTGTCCTTCTGCATGGAACAACTTCAGTTGGCCAAGGCAAGCATTCTTCTGCATGGAGCATCTTCAGTTGACGAAGGTATGTGTTCTTCTGCATGGAACAATTTCAGTTGGCCAAGGTAAGTGTTCTTCTGCATGAAACATCTTCAGCTGGCCAAGGCAAGCTTTCTTCTCCATGGGACATCTTCAGTTGGCCAAGGCAAGTGTTCTTCTGCATGGAACAACTTCAGTTGACCAAGGCACGCTTTCTTCATCATGGAACAACTTCAGTTGGCCAAGGCAAGTGTTCTTCTACATGGAACACAAGTGTTCTTCTGCATGGAACAACTTAAGTTGACTAAGGCAAGCTTTCTTCTGCATGGAACAACTTCGGTTGGCCAAGGCACGTGTTCTTTTGCATGGAACATCTGTAGTCAGACCAGACAAGTGTTTTTTCCACATGAGACATCTTGAGTTGGCCAAGGTAAGTGTCTTTCAGTATGGAAAATCTTCAGCTGGATTTGAACCACAGACCAAGATCAAACAAGGCAAATATTATTCTGGATAGATCTTCTGCAGTCAGATTCAGTCAGACAATTTCAGTGAAAGACCAAAATCTATTCACTTGTTACTCCACTTGGTGTTGATGGCCAACAAGGAAACAGCATACACATGAGCAAGTAATCAATGAGTGAGTAATTTTGGATTGTACTTGACTTTCAACAATCTTTCAGCCCAATTGCCATGGCGTTACCTACAGCAAGTCAGTGTCACGTTCAATCTCCAAGCTGAAAACCTCCTAGGCTGGCAGATTACAGGACTGACATTGCACTTTCCCACTTTCCAAGGCTCCAGCAAGTATCAGATATAAAATGCAGTTGGCAATATTTCATGTATATCGCCTGCACCATACAGGGACTGAATGAAAGCTGACCAGTTAATACCAAATTCTAACTGTCATGGCAGAAACATATCAAGGCCAGTGTACAACCATGAGGCTATCTCATACAAGAGACAAATAACGACTTGCAGGCAAATCAAGACAAACAAACTTAAATTAGACAAATCATACTGTCTGGCCTATTCTTGGGCAAACACAGACATACTGATTACCTGCGACATGTTATTCAATACATTTCTGTGAAAAAAAAGCCAGTTGTAAATCTAGGTTACCACGTACACAAACTGTTGTTGAGGACTGATGTGTAGTAATGAGCTGGCTTTTCTTCTGTATTTCATTTGCAGCTTATCCAGTGATTCAAAGAGAACATGGCCTACATTTTAAGTTTAATGGGTTCTGGAAAGTGAATTAAATTCTCTTCAAACATCTACCTTACTTGCAATCAGATCTACTTATTAAAAATCTTAATTACAATCATTCCAAGCTCAAACCAAAGTTTGTAAGTGAGTGATTTGAGCAGATGATAGAGTTACCTCATGCATATATTTCTTCCAAATCCTAAAGTTGTGTTAACTAACTCGGCTCGAATTTCTGGTTTATCGGGAATTTCCTACTTGACAGTCTGCCGAATTCTCGATATATTGAGTATTAAAACTAGTTTTAAAATGAGGTCAAACTAAAAAAAGATGAGCCAATCAGAATCAAGATTGGCCATCTGCGCCGAAGTGTGTTGTTTACAAATGTCTGCTCATAGGTAATCGCCACAGCAGAGCACTTCCGGATAAATGGATATTCCACAATCGAAACCAAAATAGGAAGTCTCGTGTGGCATCTATTCATAGAAAAATAACTTTGATTGGAATTGTTTTGTCGGTGTCAAGTGTGGAACGTGAGAGAGACTTTTCCAGACAGAACATTATTAAGACACGACTGCGATGCTCACTGACAACAGACACACTTGACAAACTAATGCAAATATCTCTCTGCGGACCAACCATGATGAACTTTGACCCAGCACCTGTTGTACGAAAATGGAAGGGCTGAAGGAAGCGGTGACTGTACAAAGACAAGACTTTTGAGAAACTTAATAGGTCTAATAAATAATTATTGTTTTAAAAATTTTCGTTTTTATTTAAGCAAATATATCTCTCTGCTGAACTGACCTTGACGAAATCTGACCTTCCATGCACACGAAGATTCAACAGCTACAGATCGACGAAAAAAACGCGAGAAACTATATATAACTTTGATACATAATTACTGTTAAATTATTTGGTACATATTTCAGTCTGTTTGTTTGATAATCATTATTACTTGTGCAATTACGTAATTACTTGTGCAATTACGTACTCACTTGTGAATTTCCGTAAATTTAGTCCGAGGTCAAATGTCCGACTGAAGAAAAAATGAGTTAGGGGCCCTGGTTGAGACCTGTGCATTCTGGGGTGTTTTGGGGTGTGGAGCTCAGGCACAGGCACTAGTTATCTCCCCTGGTTCAGGGCTGATAGGGTTAATGTTTAATGTTACATTGACAATTTTCAGCTGTAACAATGGGATACTCAAGATGGGCACTGAATGAGCAATTTTTCCCCCTCAATCTTTAAGCCATATCGCAACAGTGTCCCCCAATTCATGACAGTTAGGCTTCCATCTAAGATGAGTGTCTTTTTTCTATTTTACATGGTTTTGACCAATCTTTGAGCCATATCACCATGGTGTCACCAACATCATGTCAGTGTCAGAGGTCAATTTACGGGCTGAAAGAAGATATCCAAGCTGGAATTGCAAAGCTATCCTGCACTCTACAAACAGTTCAAAAACAGTGCAGAAAACTAACTAACTAGAATAGATGACAAGCAGAGTGTTTCTGTGGCCTTATTCAATGAAAATGACACCATGCCACTCCCTAGCAAGCCCCACAGGGCCTACAAACCATTACCCACGGGGCTTACAAACCATTGCCTGATATTTGACATCAGACACTACTAAGCCCACTTATTTCAGGTAAATTCATCGTCAGACATGAACTGATCCGCTCTAGCAATATTAATACAGCTAAATCCTTGTCACAGTAGGTTTCCATAGATACATCTTCAGTTGTAGAATGACTGCAAAACCAGTTTTATGTTCTAATGATACTCAGTCCATATTAAGTGATCTCCTGAAATGAAATCTCAAGTCCAATATCAACCGTGTTTCAGTTTCAGCTAATCAGGATGATATGTCGCAAAATATCACAGACGCTTTGAGGACATCTTCAAGATATTGGTTCAGCAATATTACAGTCTTGTAATCATAATACATGTTATGTATGCTGGGTGCATACATTTATGATATTGCCAAGTCGAATAGATGTTTTACATCGTTGGGGTTATCCTTTTGGTATGGTATGCGATGTTCTAAAATCACAACACCAGAGAAATCAGCTCACAATACCTGAATATATGGAAAGAAATTGTGAGTGAGTGAGTGAGTGAGTGAGTGAGTGAGTTGGGGTTTAATGTAGCTTTCAGCAATCATTCACCATATCCCCTTGGTGTCACCTGCTCCATGTCCTTGTCAGAGGCCAATCCAAGGCTGAAAATGGAAAGAAATAAAGCCAGGGGGTCTTATTTCAGTGTGATTGAGTGACAAGGGGGTCCAACACAGATTGTGGACAGTGTCCAGTCATTTATGTGAGAGATGTTTGAGGGAAGGAGATCTATGTGGGCAACATTTAAGTCATGAGTGATATTTTATCTGACATATATCCAGCAATCTTTCAGCCATATCACCACAAACTGAACCCTTTAAATTATAGCAGCCTGTATCTAGGTGCAAACCAGTGCCTACAGATACCTCATAGGCTGGTTTACCCACTGGCCTGTGTTGCAGTTTACAAACTAATAGCGAGACAACTTCTCGACCAAAAAAATGCAACTCTATTGCATCTGATCATATTTTTGGTAAAAATATCTGGGGTGGAGGTGCTAAAGATTTAAGGAACCCAGGATTCCAAGGGTTAAGGCACCAAAACTATGTTGAATGAGAAGATGCTGATCACAAGGTGATCTGGGTCAGGTTGCCACCGCCATCTTTCAAGGTTGATGGACTTTTGGTCCATGCCAACATCCTACAAAACGAACTGGACTCCATTGTTTCTAAATTGCCTTATCCGAACTCATGATGCTTAGATACAGACTTGCTTTAAAAACGTTCACAATTATGCTGGATTTCCATACTGCAGTAATCTATAGATGCATTTGGGTCCTCTACTGCTGCTGTTCAAGTCAAGGTCCAAAACAGCCTTCATATTGCACACCTGAATTCAGACTACTACCCTTAATTTCAAGCATCACAATCTCTACCTACAACCTTCATGAGCCCCAAGCACAGTGCTAAAATACCTTGCCACACTGACCAAGGCTGTAGTCCTGCATACCTGTTCCCATGATGGTAACAAAGCAATATTAGGTGCCTGCAGGAGGAAAGAGACACAAATCAGGGTTGTTAACAGTTCATGTAGCAGTAAACACAACACATGCTGATGAGAATCACAGCCTCAAGGTAGCTTGTATCTACTGAGGAAAATAAACTCTCCACCCACAGCTATGGGAGTTGTTTCTAACAGGTCTGTTTTTCAATCAACAGCATAATAAACACTGTCGGTGGTGAGTGAGCCAGCAAGCCAAGGCAAACATTTCACTTTCACATGGTAACATGATATTTTAATCAGAATCTTTCACATACAAGCTCAGCAATGCATGGGAGTGAGTGTCAGTGAGTGATTTTGGCTTGGTCTGGATTGTATTTTTAACGTGACTTTCAGAGATATTTCAGCTATATCACCAGGGGGAATAATAGTAAGACCTGAAAATCAGCCGTCCTAAGCAGGACTTGAACTCACAGCCGTTTGGGCAAACAGATGGCTGGGTGAGCACTCTGCCACTGTGATTTTGGATTTTTGCCGAGCGCTTTGAGCAAGCTATACAAGCCTGGATTTAGTGCTATACAAGACTTCACTTTATTACTATTATTATTTAACTTGGACTTTTCTTTTGACAAGCAAAGCATATTTAATCTGCACCAAACCCAGGCTGGCCTGAAGTTAGTGCTGAGCATGAGCCGACTGAAACGTGATGTGAACCCACAATGATCAAATCTGAATGATTGCTAGTAAGTGATTTTGGATTAACTGTGGCTTTTGGTGAACTTTCAGGCATATCACCACAGTATTACCACCATCACATCAATATCAGGGTTTTCATCTGAACAAGAGGTACACAGGCGGTATGAGAATCAATAGATTCCAGACCTAACAGTAGCACACTATATCCATTGCATTATCCCCTACCCAATGAATTACTTGGCAGGCATGCCAACATAAGAGTATCCCTCTCAGGGAAACCCAATGAGTGAGTATGTCATCTTGGTGAGGTGAGTTGGTCTCGTGTGCCGCACGTTGGTCACTCGCTTGAGAAGTTAAGCAACGTCGAGCCCTGCCAATAGTTGGATGGGTGATTGGCTGGCGTCGCAAAAGCTCTCAGGCCTTCAAGGGTTCAAACTCCCTGCCCCACACTGAGACGCTGACGTCATCAAGACGTCATAATGATGTCAAAATGTCAATGTGTCACCTTGGGCAAGTGACTTTGCTCCTAACTGCTTCAGTCGACCCCGCTGAAACTGGGTACATGGTCGTCCTTCAGGAGTGTTGTGAACTCTGAACGCCCAGGGTATTAATGTGAAGCGCTCTGAGCAAGCTTTACAAGCATGGATTTAGCGCTGTACAAGACGACACACATTATTCTTCATGTTACGATCATTCCGCAAACGCGTGATAATTACTCACTTGTACTTTCCGTTCATTTCCAGACCGACAACAGGGCAGATGTAGAGGGAGTCTTGCACATCAATGTATCTGTCCCCTTTCTCAGCCTTCCCATCATGGTACGACTTGTTCTCTGTTAGCTCCAGTTTCTTTAAATCCTAGCAACAATACATAATAAACAGCGTGATGATCATGTAAAGTCAACTTTGAGATACAGGTATCAACAATTTATGGTAAACATTCAAAAACAGATGAACATGACAAAACAAGCAACAAATGACTGTGACAAAATCTGATTCAAATTTAATCATCAGAATTCAAATCCACTGCCAGAGATGTTTCTCTTACTCGGTTGCCGTTTTTGGAACAACCTTCCTCAACACAAGAATCATCCTTGGAATCCAGGGCATATATGACTCTGCCAACAGCCCATCAAATGCCCTGAAATCACTCCTATTCACATCGATGATCAATCAGTGAAGGTTCACCAGCGAAAACTAGCGTCCAACCATGTGGCACATCTTTCCTAACACTCGGTGAAGACATTGTGTGCTTAAATTTATCAAGAGTTACTTTTTGTGCAGTGAATGCGATACTTCATTGGTTGTCTGCTTTTTGCAGATTTGGACTTTCCATACACGCAAAACGACTGTGGTGAATAGGAGTACATCCAGGGTATATGACCGACACTTGGTAGAGTCATGTATGTTCTGGATTTTGAGGATGCATAAGACTACAAAGACTATTCAATTTTCCATTCATGAATACATGCAATGGGCATAAAATCTAATCGTGTGAAAAGGAAATTTTTCCTGTCCTGATGATCATCATCATTATTATTATATTCGGGCAAAACCTGCTCAGTGAGTGAGTGAAATGGATTTTTACATTGCAGGAGGCAATATTTCAGCCATAGTGCCATGTGATGTGCAAGAGGCACATCAGGAAAAGGGAAAACACAGGATTGATAGTAAGAAAGAAAGCAAAAGATC
>JAUELE010254532.1:0-10686 GCA_031471655.1 Diodora aspera | reverse complement strand
GGAATTTCGGGCGTTGACCCCCCCCCCCCCCCCCAGTTCAGTTGAAACCTGTACTGCGTGAGGATTGGACTGTTCAGTAACTTATGTTGAGACCGAGACGAACAACAAAATCAGTTACCAATGTTCGTAGTTCTCGCATACTTGTGTGACTTATCTGTTTTTAAACAGCCTCTGAATCGAGTAAAGTGACATCTGATAAGTTCAGCTTATGTCCTTTAACGGATGATTAAAGTTTTGTCTTGTCACGTTTTGTCCTTTGGAATATTGGATTTTGTCGTTACGTTTGGCAGAAATGCAATTTACATCAGTACAGGGTATAGCTTACATTGAGGAAACTATCGCATACTAACCAAAGTCGCAAATATGACTGCTCTGTTGAATATTGGATGGCGTGTAATGTTTGTTAACGTATGTTTGTTGATTAGCTTCCCTGCTTATTATTAAGATCACCGCGATTTGATTCATGTTATGTTATGTTTGTGAACGCCTTAATTTCTGAAACCAGTGACCGTTATCGGCATAAGATAACTTTAAAAAACGTTACGTTCACGGTGTGGCTGAAATATTGCCGAAGGCGAGGTTAGACACTATCCCTAAGTAGCATATCTTGGTCGGGCAGAACGCCAGCGTTTCGACAGAGGTTTGACCGACGGGCCTAGCTCGGCCCTCCAGCGGCAAAACGCCGCCAGTACCAAAACGGTGGACCGTTTCAAAAGTATTCTCTGTCAGCTATGATGGGTTCAAACAAACAGCATGGAATTAATACATGTAGCTAATAGAGGTGTTCTGTCTGGGTACTCACTCAAAAACCTTTTGCTCATCAACCCCGGAAGTTTAGAATCACCCAGTAAAATAATTGGAATGTACCGCATGAGTGTGCCAACTCGAGATTATAAAGAGGCTCTGTATTATGCCCACACTCCAAGTATTCAAGAGTGTCCAATGTGAATTGAATATCAAACTGCTCGCACTGCCTCCTCTGCGCTTGCCAAACTGCGCTCCAATACACCGTTGCCACCGGGTGGGAATTTGGAACAAATTGTGTACCCTATGCCTGGTGTTTAAAATAACAAAAAATACAATTTCGTAAGGGCTTGTTATTATCCCCCGCCGCAAATCGGAGCGGGGGATATAGAATTCAGCTCCGTACGTCCGTCTGTCCGCCCGTCCGTACCGCTACAGTATTAAAGGCCTAGATTTTGCACCAAGTGTCCCCAGACTTTATCTCAGTGAGGCTGTCAACAGTAATTGGCGACTGTGCTATATCACCCCAAAACAATGGGTCCTGGAAGCTCAGCCTGATTAACCTCTGCCCGCGATAACTCACATACGGCTAAGTAGATTTCCTTCATATTTGGCTCTGACATGTATATTGATGATCCCCCGACGTCAGTCGATTTTGTGACCTTTAGTAAGGTCATTACGAGGATTTCCAGATTTTGTCTTATATATCTTGTTAACGCGATATCTCAAGAAGGAAATTGTGGATCAACTTCATATTTTGGACAATGGTTTATATTGTTGATCCCTCGACGCCAGTCGATTTTGGTGACCTTGTGAGTTTTAGTAAGGTCATTATGATTTCCAGATTTTGTCTTATATTTCTTGTTAACGAGATATCCCAAGAAGGAACGCCTTGATCAACTTCATATTTTGGACAAAGGTATTTATTGTTGATCCCCTCGATTTTGGTGACCTTGTGACCTTTGGTAAGGTCATTAAGAGGATTTACAGAAATTGTGGATCAACTTTATATTTTGGACAATGGTATTTATTGTTGGTCTCCCGACGCCAGTCGATTTTGGTGACCTTGTGGTTTTTAGTAAGGTCATGAGGATTTCCAGCATTTGTCTTATAGTTATTGCTAACACTTGACCGGTGACAGTGGTGTTTGCAAGCTATGCCACTGCGTGGAGTATCCTTCAATATATCTGTTCTTTGTGCAGGTTGACCCTCTATATTTCAGAGAAATAATCCATTTCATGTTCTACGTTGTTCTAAGGCTGTTTCTTTTTTCTTATTATACATCAAATGTCACTTGTCATTTAGCAACATTCAAGGATCAGACGTGTGAAACTTTTGCGTCAATCGTATCGTTAATTTACAGAGCACAACAGCTGCTTTCTTTTGTGGGATAGCGTTTTTGGCTTGGATAGTCATTGGTGCACAAGTCTGGCCGAACACTCGTAAGGCAACCACTTTTACACCAGCACCAGTCGATGGATGTCTGTTTAATCTGTCACAACCAACTAATGAAACCACTCCTCCGCCCAGTCATCATTATACAGGGTGAGTCAATCGAATATACGAAACTGAGGCAATTAAATTGGACAAGACTGTGAATAATATTTATTCTTAATCAATATATTGATGAAAATATATGACACCAAAATTAAACTTCATGTTCATAACGATATCCAAATCTAACAGGGTTTGCATTATACGAAAATGAAAACAAAGTATATCGGCATACGAACTTCTTTCTGTTGTGGCGTGGTCCTCCTGGGTTTTCTGAAACCTGCCAAACATCATCTTGATCTGAGGTAAATATATAGCGACGCTAAAGGCCCAAATTTCTAAAGTCAGGCCAGACAAGAAGACAACCTTTGGCTTGCAACACGTTAACGTCAGGCATCACTTGAGTTTCAAGACCATTGATTACGTTGCAAGGTTGACTGGACTGCCTAACCACACCCACCACATAGTCTTGATTCGGTGGATCTCCTCCGCCGATCCTGCTTTTTACGAGCTCGACATACCGGCCATTGTTCATGGCTGGTGAAAATGCATATCCAGTGATACAGTCACTATTATGGAAAAAATTATAGCTGAAACCTTGATAGATGTCATTGTGCTCCCTATAATATTATTTGTTGTAGCTTCCGCGGAAATTAATAGGAGCCATTACTTCCAGAGCGATCCTCGTATATTTTGGGATACCGACAAGAATTACAGAAATTCTGCGATTATAGAAACTATTCGCTGAGGTGAAACTAAGCTGGAACCCTCAGTAGAACAGTGGCATAACGTTAAGTTGACAGTTGTTAGAAAACAGCTGTTACTGAGTTAAAAGACTGTGGAAAATCGGCAAACCCGCCATTATTTCGTCCGGGAACATTCTTTCCTCTATTGCACAAGTTAAATTTCACATTTAGGTTGAATAATATGGACCAACTCAAACATTAGAAAATTGCATTAATTGGAGTTTTGTTAGTGGCTAATATATACTTCAGTTTTATAATCATTTCTAAGATCATAATATGGGTTGCCAGTATCCAAATATTCACATTCTGGTCGCGGGTGTCAATAAATATAAGAATTGGGCAGTGGCAGTTTTAAATAATGGCAAATAATACGGTTTGACGTCCCTCAGCTGAAGGTGAATGCAGTCTTCAATAATACCTCAGTAGACATCCATAAGGAATAATAAAACTCAGGTATGATGGTTATGTGTATTTGTTTAAACAGTGTAACCACTTTTGCTAGGTTATAAAACCCATTACTATTAAAATAACAAAGAAAAACATTCTTTCTCAGAAAACTAACGAAACCTACAAAGCTTGGAAGTCACTACAAGTTAACTTCAGTTCACAAAAGTACTATCTATTTAATGTTTTAAAAGTATGTAGGGATAGGGTACTCTTGGAGATTGACATACTGACGTTTTCTTCTTCCAGATCTGGTTTAGACGCATTGTACAGCATATCATACCTATGGTACTTGGGAATAGGCTTCTGCATCGTCATGATCCTCGGGGTGTTGTTCAGTTTGATAACGGGTGAGCACACAAAAAACATCAACGTAACAATACACCCATCAGTCTCAATGACGTCACAATGATTTGTCAGTGTACACGTTAATCTCTAAAATCTCTGCTTCAGGTCGGAACAGGGAGCCAGCCAATCAGAAGTATACACTGAATATCAGAACTATGACCTGTTTTGGGCTGTTTAGGAGAGATAAACAACAATCACATGGAGAAGAATGTGTGGCTGTAAGTTTGGTTGGTTCAGGCATCAACACTTTTTTTGGTTAGGTACACTTTACTTGTTGTTTAATTGTAACCACGCCGATCACATAAAAACAGCCTTGAAATAGTGCTAAATTTTAGAATACTCGTAGAGATGAAATTCCAATCAGTTGAAGAGGAAAGCCCTTAAAACGTTCAAAGCGAACATTCCGTGTGCAGGTGAGATAAAGAAGTAGAGAATTGTTGAAAGTGTTGCCATACTTTTACCTTTTCACCAAAACATTTTAGTGCCAATGGTTTTTGAGTAGAGTATTACAAATACAAATTATCACCATTATTAATACTTACTGTTTTGGTTTGGTTTGCAGATGCGGGTAAAAACCGAAGATCAATCTGAATTTATCCAAAACTGACTATGGTAATATCCCTCCTGTTAACACCAGGCATGTTATAAAGATGATGTATATATATTTAATTAAGTTTCATCAATATTTGTGGCTGCTAGAGGTGTGCCGTCGAATTGTTTACGTACGGACAGACAGGCAGACAGACGGACGGACGACGGACTTTTCACTTATACTAACAACTCAACTGGATTTGACGAGTTGAGTTAATAATTGATTTATAATCCAGTTGGTAATAATGGGAAACTAATTTCCAGTACCCTCTTTGTCTCGTGTGTTGAGTAAATGAGCACAGCTCATCACAGGCATGTATTTTCACATGTACCACTATCCCGTTATATGCATGTAAGCAAAAAGCTTTTGACAAACCCGCCAACTTTCAAAGCGACTTGTCAATGATACGTTAGACTTTTGAGTGGCTAATATGACACTAAGGTTTTATCTGAAAGAGTTGTTTTCGCTGTGGTACGCAGTATGTATTCGTTATAAATAGGATTTAGTCCAAAGAACTGAGCGGCGTCAGAATATATCTTATCTCAGGTCACAGCCGATCATAAACTGTAATTTCTAGACAGCAAACGCAGCATGGACAAATCGATTATTTTTACATGTTTTGTCTTCATTTTAAGACCCCAAATTGCTTCAGGGGTCACCCCTGTTGTTCGAACTCCCTGGGGAATAATAGCAGGGCAGCACACACAGGATGAACAAGGCAATACACTTGATGCGTACCGGGGGATTCCGTTTGCTAAACCGCCTATTGGTCATCTCCGCTTCAAGAAACCGGTGCCTTTCCCAGACTACCATGGCACGTTTAATGCATCGACGTACGGTCCAGCCTGTCTTCAACCAAACCTAGGATTATCGGATTCTAACAGTTCTGTGTACGGGGACGAAGACTGTCTGACACTGGATGTGTATGTACCAAGAAATGGGACAGTACAGAAGAAGGCTGTGATGATATGGATTTATGGTGGCGGCTACTTTGTAGGCTATGGAAAATGGTATGATGGAACACCACTGGCAACTGTTGGAGACGTGATTGTTGTAACCATTCAGTACCGACTTGGCATATTGGGCTTCTTGAGTACTATGGACACTGGTTCAAGAGGGAATTACGGACTTTGGGATCAGCTTTTGGCTATAAAATGGGTTAAAAGGAATATTGCTGCGTTTGGGGGTGACACAAGCAGGATTACCATCATAGGAGAATCTGCCGGAGCAGCAAGTGTTGGTTTTATTACATTACATCCAAATACAAAAGGTCTGTTTCAGAGAGCCATATTGCAGAGTGGATCTGTGACATCATCCTGGGCCTTTGATCGTCACCCGCTAGTATCCACCAACATAGTAGCCAAACAACTAGGATGCGACAGTCTTCATAACAGTGTTCGGATGGTGGAATGTCTGAGGACCAAGACTGCTAGTGAGCTCTTGCTGGTGAGCCCGCCTCAAGATGGCAACGTTAGTGCTGTGTCATTCACGCCTGTAATTGATAGAGATTTTATTGTGGACGAACCCCAGAAGCTTCTCCAGACACCTGGCTTGGTCCGGACATCTGCCTTTGCTTCTTGTGATATCATGCTTGGTGTAAACAACAATGAAGGTGCAGATATGTACGGAAATGCTGTTTTCTTTGACCATTTATATAACACATCAAACGCAGCTGCAATACAAACTGCATCCAATTACAAAGAACAGCTATCAACAGCTATGGAGGGCATGTATGGGGAAGTTAACAAAGAGATGATTGATGCTGCCACATTTGAATACATGTATCCTCAGCGAATAGATTCCCCAAAGTTTAACTATCAGCTAATATTTGATACAAAGACTGATTCGTCGTTCTTGACTCCGGCCGTTCAATTTGCACGGGTTCATTCTACTTGCCAAGGCAGAACCTATTTGTATATATTTGACCATGACCCCGAGTTCACTCTGCCCCCAGAGGAGACACTATCCAAGAGGATGCACCATGCTTACGACTTATATTACACATTTGGGTTTGACAAAGTCATCGTTGAGGCTATGGCTGTCGTCACCAATTACACGCAAAGGGAAATTGATCTCTCTGTGACATTCAGAAAGATGCTAGCACAGTTTACAAAATCCGGGTAAGATGCCACTTTCGTTGAAAAGGATTTCAGAAATCATGTTTTAAGATGTATGTGCTTCGTTATTCTTTGACAGGGATACGTTTGGTTTGAATCTTCCAATCAGAAGACGCGAAAAGATCGCGAAGATTCTGAAGAATATTGGTATTCTATGCAGTAAAACAAACACATGCAAACACAATTAACCTTAAGAGTGATCCAAAAAGCTGACTCCTGTCGGGCAGCTGGAAAGAAGATTTAATAAGGAATCCAGGGTTGAAACTCGCTTGAGAAGCTCTGCATCTTTTATGGAGTAGTCGTTTTGCTACACGCAGCGATGACATGGTTCATCATTATGATTCGTAGCTTGCTGGTTGCATCTTAGCAATCTTCCAGTTTTAGCTGGTGAAGCGGAGCTTGCTAATGCAACACACTGATCCTGTCCATTTTCATCAACGATGACTAGAAAGAGAAGAATCATAATGTTCATCGTTATGGGACAACTTTTCTTTTTGTTGTACTTCTCTAGTGCAATCATCTATATACTGATTTCCACCTACTAACTAAACTAAACGTAAGTGTATATGTTTTATATTTGTTTTACTTGTGTTCCTTAACCCTTTCCGTGCGGAAGAGACAATGCTGTCACCTACTGATCAACAATAATTCAAGACTGAAAGGATTAAAGAACGTGGCATTTATTTTTATTTGCAATTTCTTAGTTTAGACTTGCTGATCTTGAATTGGACTACCTTCGCGTTCCGTTAGAAACACAACATGGAGGAAAACTATCCACTGACTTGCAACGATCGTTATTCTGTGTCTGTTTATTTCAGGAATCCTAACAACGCCTTGAGAGGTCATCTTGATGTCCAGTGGCTTTAATTTAACATATCAACGGAGAAATACCTGGCGTTTACAAGTCACATGAGCGTCAAGGACCACGTGGCACGTCGACGTGTTGCTCTGTGGCTGCAGCTGCTCCCACAAATGCTCGCCAGTGGACACAGGGACTCAAAATCAACTAAAGTGCCAATAATTCCAGCACTGATTGGATAGAGGTTTCACAACGCAGGCCGAATACATTTTAGGCTTCTGGTCGGTCTTCACGCAAGAATGCATTAAGTATCAAGTTCAAAGTTTCAAATGTGTAAAGTACACGTCTCGTCCCTTAAATTACATCAAATAAAGGTATATTACCATAAATGCACATTTATAATGAATGAATAAATCATATCCAAAAACTCCAAACAGTGTCATTTCGATTTTTGTGGAACCCGTAAACAGATTTGAATGTTACGGCTGTTTAGATTTCACATCAGCTCTTGGGCGATCGTATATGTCCATCCTCACTCATTGTTTCGAGGCAAACGAAGGTCACATAAAGATCGCCTTTGCCATTCGGAGTGATTGGAAATGTGTTTTGTTAATAAATAGATGCTACACGTATAAACACCTTCGATGCCCATACCTTCATGTAGCAAATGTGTGCATTTTAAAAGATCGATTTTATTTTGCGTACACCATTTAGCCAAGCATTCAGTACTATCAATTAACGGCCGTTCTATCAATGTGGCGGCATTTTCACCTGTGTAAGTATACAGCTGGTGAACAAAAGTTTTAAAGGAAATGTAGTCCCAAATATAATGTTGAACAAAAGTTTGTTTAACCACTTTAGAAACACTATACAATATCATACAATCTGGCGTTTTGTAAATGTTCATAACTTTGTTAATAATGAAGCAATATTCTATCCGTTCTCGCTTAATTGTAGGCCAATCACCTGGCCATTATATACATAAAATTAATGTCATGATGACAGTAGAACAAATTTAGCATTGCTCAAACCAGTGAGGGGGACAAATTCTTCGAAATCAGTTTTCTACTTTCGCCCAGTACATCGTTCAACAATCATGGCACTTGCTTTATTATGAATAAAGTGATAAACATTAACACAATGCCAGATTGCATGATATTGTATAGTGTGTCTAAGGAGGTTAAACGTTTGTTCAGTAGTGTAGAACGAGACTTAGCCTAAGGAGGCTTTGATAATGATTATGGACATTTGTAGGAGTAGAATTCCACACCACGAATAAGCTTTCTCAAAGTACGTGATATTCTTGAGCTGATATACAACCATAGAAAAAGAAATACGACAATGTTCAAAGGCACTTTTATAAACAGCAGTTTTGTACAAAAAAAATCCCACAATGATATCATTGAAGATATGACAATCACTATGTAAATATGTATCTGATGTGGTATTGTACACGGGACCAAAGCAAGCGGGAAGTTAGTGTGCGTGGTGTGTGTGTGTGTGTGTGTGGGGGGGGGGGGGGTGTCAAAAAGTCATGTAACACGTGATCGCGATAAGATTCGACGCACATGTATATTGCCTTTTGGAATTACATGCTGCTGGTAGAGTGGTAATCCTATTTAACATCTAATATTGCAACAAATATCGAAATGTTCAGATATTGATATTCTCGTGTCGGGGGAGGGGGGGGGGGGGCGAGGGGCGTTTGGGTCACTTTTATTCTCCAGCAGTAGACACATCAACGGTTGATGAACGTACTGATGTCCATTCAGTGTACAAAGTCCTGTGCGGTAACATGTATGTGCAACTGTCTTCACACATTCAAATACTCATTTAATCAAACACAAATCCTGATGTTTGAAAATCTACCAGCACTTATTGCATATTGTTCTCTGACTGTTTTCTGAAGCCAGAAGTATGTATAATTTGATAAATAAAATATAAACAACCAAATGTTTAATACGTTTTTAAATATGCGGATAAAGAATACAGATGAATAGAAGTCCCGTTATACCGCATCAGGCGGAAATTGTACGTCCGCCTGGGCTGATATGCATGAGAAGGAAGTAAGACCTTACTTCAAAGTAAGTAGCAGCTTCAGAAGTAAATGCACTATTTTGGGATAGGTAAGTTGGAAGTAGTGCTAGCTTCGGGAGTAGTGGGAAAGTACAGAGGACAAGAAGTGGACATGTGAGTTCAGGCCTTGTCCAGCTGCCCAGGGATAGCCAGACACGTAATTACATTTCAGGTACTTAGTGGTGTCCCATGGGAAAAACAGACTTGTCTTTCCTCCTTGCCGGCATGAGGTGAAACCCCATGGGACAAATCCTGTCATCTGAAACGTGCACAAATGTAAGGGTAATCAGTTACTTTTAGAGATATGTGTCACATAATTACTGGTGACAGTTATGATCACATAGATGACCAAGTGTACCCCCGCCAGTCAGCCTTATCTAAATACGCGTCTGAAACATAATTTACTGCCGATAGATTGTTGGATGGGCTTTAAAGCCCTTTGTGGAAGCCGTGAACAGTATATTTGTGGCAGAATGTTGGCTAGATTAGGCTGGCCGGTAAGTAACCCGGGGTCAGCTCTGGATCTACTGCCATAAGTGTCACTGGTGATTATGTAAAACATATCTTCAGGAACTGATAGTTTACGTTTGTGTTGAGATACTGTAAAATTGTGCATTATTGTGTGTAAAAACAAAATTATTTTATTACTAAAATCACCAACCAATAATGTAGAAACTGTTCACATCAAACAAAATATAAATTCGTAATATGCCAAACAACTGTATTATGATGTTGACAGAGCGAATTGGTAAGGGCAGCATATATGACATCATTAGGAGTTGACAGGAGTCTTTCTCCCCAAGCTGTGTCTGGCTGTACTAAAGTGACTGCAATTTTGATATAAGTGGAAATATCATAATACGCTATACAGGAAACAAATGAATATTTAGCGTACTATAATTATATTTATATTTGTGAGACTGCAGCCAGTCTAGGCCTTGACTAGAGTCTTGTCGCGGCTAACTGTTCAGATGTCCTCGACTTCGAATGGTTATGTCTTATCGCAGTACAGCCCGTCCCGTCTCTGTAAGCAAGTCACCGATAAGACTGCCAGTCAGATTATAGATTTCAGTCGTCACTATGGTATATTAGATACACAATATTTCCTCGAATTTTAATTCACAAGCGTTTATTCCACGAGATCTTGTAATATTGTAACATCGTGGTGGTTGGAGTTAGGCGGTAATCCAAAATTTAAAACAAGTTAAAATTGGATACGTGTTCCCAAGCTCAGGATAGGGTCGGTGCGTTCTGTGCAAAATAAATCCCATAAACTATAAATAAGACATTATAATAGTGTTTGCCTAATTAAATAACGCCATATTT
>JAUELE010254521.1:0-10686 GCA_031471655.1 Diodora aspera | reverse complement strand
CAATTCCTTCTTTGTAAAGATACAATTAGTTTGAGACCAATTATTATTATCATTAGTTTGTTATTGACCTTGAAATTACAAGTTCCCCTACTACTTTTTTAAGAGTATATAATATTTTAAGAGTATATAATATTGGAATTACGCTTTAAAATATGCACATATCACTACGGATCCAGTCAATATTCAGCGCGTTTGTTACTTTTTCACTCCGTGAAAGACACCGATTTACTTGTAAGGCCCCGGGGTCTTTAAAGGTGAAATGAATGCATTCCAAACTTTCCGCTAGAATTCTGAAACTTTTCGGAAACGATTGGAAACGTTGCACTTGAAAATAAATGCACTCGGCTCATGCTTGGAAAGCATTCTGAAATCGATTAAACATCCTACGGTACACCCTCAGAGAAATGTTCAGAATGAGGTTGGCTATTTGAAAGTAGAAAATAAATCCGTCTGCATCTGCCGGGTCAAAGGGAGTACGGTGCTACTTATTAAGGCCCATACTTTTACAATGTATACTTACAGTCTATGTTATTTTATTTCACATATGGTACCAGACCTATTTCGCGTCTGGGAGCATGTGTCCAATTTATGCATTCCCCAGGTCGTATCAAATGTGAAGATATCTGTGCTGTGTTATAAAGGTGTCGATTACAAATTGAAGTATAACAGGGATCTGACCTTCAGTACATACACACCTACACTTAAACCTATTATTAATTAAACAATGATGACAACCGGCTTGGAGACTTTGTCCTCTTCTATTAAACATTATCTTAATACATATATCAACATACCTGCATTGGTATTTTATTGTATACGCAGGTAGAAATGGCATCAATCGAGGGTATAATATAGTTTGTCGTCATATTCATGTCATGTGTAGGAGTAAAACTATTGATTATTTTAATTGTTAGATATTTGAGTTGTTGCCGACAATGCAAGAAGGTTTCTGTTCTAGCAACTTTATCAATCGATTTATGAGGAAGCAATTCTCTGCTGAGAAACCTGAGACGCATAAATCATAAAACAATCGTTATAAACCGACCAGGATATTTGTTAAGCTGCACTCGAATTCCTTTCCATAACAGGAAACATTAATTTTCATCCGGGATCCTTGACGCTGGCTTTGACCTTTGTTCTTTAAAGTAAGTGACTTGCAAAGAAAACTCAAGTAAAAATAAGATTGAAATGTTATGAATTTAAAACTGGACTTCCGTTGATTAATATTAGATAGATCTATGCGCATTCTGTTTGTTCTTACTCTATCATCCTCGAAATCAAGGGCATGTCACTCCGCCAACAGCTTCCTCAGATGCCCTGGATTTACATCTAATCATGATAGGCGTTGTGTGTGTATGGAAAGCCCAACTCTGCTAAAAATAAACAACCAATGAATTGTTGCATTAACTGCAAGAGATGAATTAGTTAGAGAAGTAACTGAGGTAACTGTTGATAAATATGTTAAAAGTCAGCTTATTTTACGTCGCTTTTTGCCTCCCGAAGGGTGGCTATATCGGCGACGAATTGTTGATAAATTTAAAAGAGTGTTAGGAGAGACGCGCCACATGATTGGACGGAAGTTTTACTGTGGAAGCATCACTGATTGTGATTGGTCAAAACACCGACCTCGAGACGATCGTTCAGCATAGGAGTGCATCCAGGGCATCTGAGGGATCCGTTGGCGGAGTTATATGTCCTGCATTTCGAGGATGTTACTCTATGTCTTTCATCAAAACACCATAGAACATATGAAGTAAATATGTATGAACATCTTTATTTCTGAATTGATTCTTTTTAAATTTGGAACATGTGATCATTGTACTATATAATATGGATATGTAATAAGAAATTTTTTTAAAAAGAGAATACGTTGTTTGGGTCTAAATGAGGATTCGAACCCAAAATATGCATCGAAATATTCAAACAATTCACAGCCAGAAATGACAATGGTTATTCTATGCAAGTGGATACTGCTGTCTGTAAAACTTATATCATAGTATATTGATACCCTGAGTAAAGCCATCTGATAAACATGCCACTTGTTGAAAGTTTTGTCACTATAAATGGTATGTGAAAAATATTTCCGACATTTTGGATGAGAGTCCATAAAAAATATTACTTAATCATCTCGACCCGCATTCATGGTCCGTATCTTCAGAATTGATTGTTCAAGCACAGGGGCGGCGTATAATTTAGGGCCAAGTATCCAGAACTTGGTCGACAAAGACTCGGCCTGGTATATGTTGTGACGAGGGGTTATGCTGCTGCTGCGTGACAATTAATGCACCCGTTCACAAGTCCCGAGTTGCACAGGCTGCTCTGAGAGAATGTGACTTCCAACGGTTAAAATCATCCACCCAAAAGTCTAGATATGACTCCAAAAGACTATAATGATTAAATCTATTGCCACAACTGAAATCTGCACTGCGTTGTCATCGTGTTAAGGATGACGATGACCTGAAGTCAGCTGGATCTGGTTCAAAAGCAGCATTGCCAGTCTGAAGGACAAAGGGCTGAATGTATTGAAAAAAGGGAGATTACTAGTACATTGAAAATAAAAGTGTAAATAACGTCAGGTTCTGTTGTTTACTTATGTGAATTTCAAAACTTTTTGAGCGCTCCCTGTATCTTTGGTGGAATGGAATGCTTTGAAGAACATTTCTTTGCTGAACTGTTATCATTTATAGATGTGATATTTTAGACGAATTAAAAAGTCAGCATTCCTTCGCCTAGTGCAAACGCCTCAGTTATTCACATCGCAGTATAAAGTTCATTTGGTCTTCATGAAATTTATGCAGGCGCGGTCGAGAAAGAGAGCCTCCCTTTGGCTAAATCCGGGATTCGTCCCTGATGATTATCGAGTGAGTTTTCGTCCACAGCTGGTAATGGGCATCAGGGCCCCGTATGCAGAGTTAATCTAAACTTTTAGGATTGTCATTTCGTACCAGCCTACAAGCAACTCTGTCTTTTAAAGCCGGTCTCACGCGCTGCGATTTTTTCTACGATACGACACGATTGTCGGATAGAATCGACTATAATCGTGTCGTGCGCGATGTTTCAAAATACGCCACGACACGATTTGATACGATACGATGCTGCGATAGTCTACGACACGACAAGACTGTTTGGTGAAATCGGTCATAATCGTGTGAGAAGTTGTTAAAACGATGTGATAACACACGAATTTTGCGTAAGTTGTCGTGTCGTAGCGTTTGAACATGCTCAAAATACACCTGTCGTAATGAATCGTTTCATTTCATGTCGTATAGCGTGTGAGACCAGCTTAAGATAACACACTTCTGCTCGACATCGTCTCGTACCACGGGAAAAATCGTGAGGCCGGCTAAGATATGACGGCAACGTGTCGCAGTGAAATCGCAGGAAAATCCGCAGCGTGTTAGACCGACTTTAAGTTGATCGTAAACTCTTAAGATTGTCATTTCAATCCAACCTCCATCTGGCGTTCTCGTCCACATGCAACTCTGTCCTATAATAAGGCCTTGAATCGCCCACGATTGTTTTGCTGGTCGGGGATAATTGTTTGAAGCCCCGATTATAAAATCGATAAAGTAGCTAAGACTAAATGTCACTAAGATCGTTGTGTGAAACGGGGTGCTGTTTAGTGTTACACGTTCGCTCTGGCACCCTTATCATTGATTGTATACGCCCTGGGGAGTTGAAGAATGTTATGGATTGCAGATTGTTCAATTGACATGATGTAATGATAAATGTCACGCGCCTAGAGCATGCTTCTTAGTGGTGTGATGTTACAGCACAATATAAGTATCCTCATAGGCATGTTAGCCGGTGGGACTTGGGGTTGACGAGAGGGGCGGATGTTGTCCACCAGAATTCGGGCAAATACGGTCACAATTCGGCAACGGCAGAGTGAAATGTTTTGTTTGTTTTGTTTTGTTTTGTTGTATGTGTGTGTTTTTTGTGTCTTTCGGTTTGCTCGGGAAGGGGAGTTAGGGGCTTATTGTTCAGGGCAAAATGTCACTGCCCCAACCCCACCCCAGTCGGAAGGTTCTTATAAATACACCAATACCTTGGGATCTAACTTTAATACTTTCACAGTCTTAAAATGCCACGCCATTCCCTTGTCAATGCTGATGCATGAAAAACATTATTTCAATATGTTTGTCACCATAAATAAGATGAAGAATACTCAAATTAGAAACAGAATACTATATTTAAGTTGTTGCAAAGATGACACTTGTAAAAATGCATGTACACAAATAGTTATGTAGAAATAGTTGCTTCTAGCCCTCTTGGGGGATAACGTGACAGAATCGGCGTCTGGTATCGATTAATCACGTGGTCGCAGGTGTGTTCAGATATAAGAACAGGCAGAACCGGACTAATGATGGCATATCGAAGTTCACGCCAGACAAAAAATCTCAGTCGTTGAATTGTGATGAAAGCTGTGGCCTTGACGTTGAATGTTGTGCCACCCCTACCCTAAAGAAGCTGCATGTTCCTTTGAACAAATGGTATGACAGTAACTCTCCCCTTCCTACGGCGCTGTATGATGATGTCAAAGTCAAAAGGAAATTACCAAGACTTTCAGAGATGACTGAAGAACAGCAAACCAATGTTGGCTATTTTCAGAGATATTTATTCAAGAATGTCGTTCATTTAAACATATTTTATTCATGACTGAACAGGATTGAGTACAAGTTATTCCAACTAAGGTTAACCTCTCCCAACCAATTTACATAGTATTGATGTTACTCTGCACAAATACATACAAGGTATTTACAAGGAATAAGATACACAGACTATGATTTACATTTTACTATACACTAACATTCACACTCACAACATCAACTATTCATTCATACCGCTCACCCACTCATGCACGCTCACCTATTTCAACATAAAAAAAATGTGATTAACACGACTGTGTTATTTGATTACAAATTCTACCAGATTGTACAAAGCCGCCATGAGTTTGGGTTTGGCAGTGCTGTGAAAGCGTCTTACATGACTGACACCACCCACAGCGCTTACCGCAACGCTTTCTATGACAACTTTGAATGGGCCACGATTGAGAACAAACTCAAATGGTATATCATGGAACCGAGAAAGGTCAGTGAAACAATATAGTCTCTCTTCGGTGAATCTTCTTACATGTACGATGATTAAATTTGTATTTGTACAAATCTGTTGGAAGGATAACGACAACAGTCTAGTGTAATGAGCACCACATGCATTTAAAGGAACTTTTACATTTTAACATTTTCAAAAATAATTTCACCTTTCAATTCATATTATATTATTATCTTTCAATATATTTTTCATTTAGTGATTACTGTAGACATCATTAAGCCGTTAAATAAAAGGTAACAGATGCCAAGTTGATTATATTTGGTACTTTGCAGTCCTTTTACAATTTTAATACTTTTTCTAGACTGACACTATTAATATGCACTTTATTAAATAAAGTTTTGCACACCTTTAGAAATCCTGTGGTAGAGCGTGAACTAAGTATGGTTGAGGTATGTAATGTGTAGATGATTCAGGCCAACTTAACATGGTTCACATGGTTTACCTGGTAAGACTTCGGATGCTAATGGATGGTTCGTGATAGTTTTATTGCTGAATTTACATGGTTTAGCGGATAAGACTGAGGGTGCTGATGGATGCTTCATGTTTGATTAATTGCTGGGCTTACCTGAAAAGACTGAAGATGCCGATGGAAGGTGTATGGTTGTATTACTGCTTGCATTTGGTTTACATGGTTAATGTGGTAAGGCTAAGACTAAGAATGCTAATGGATGGTACGCGTTTGTTATATTGCTGGGTCTGACATAGTTTGCCTGGTCGGACTGAGGATATGAACGAATGGTTCGGGCTTACTACATCCCAGAGTTTGCCATGGTTTACCTGGCTTAACTGCCTGCCAAATCGTTGGGTTCCACCTGGCCCAAATGGTATGGTTGATGATACTGTGAACAGGTCGTACCACTTATCCTTTTTATATTATATTATGTTATATTATAGTCCTTTTCTTTGTAGGATTACACAGACTACAATACCGCTATGAATGCTATAAATGCCATGAGAGCTAAAGGGTATGTTTGTTTAAGGCCTAATTGTTCACAAAATATGAACATTTATATACACCGACGTCGAACAAAACCTAAACCAAGACCTTCAGAGTCGACTGAAGAACAACTATGTTGGCTATTTTGAGAGCTATTTATTCAAGAGAGTGTTGTGTCATCAGTATGGGAAATGTACCAAACGTCACGAAAGTATATTGACGTGCACAAGAAACCACACCAAGCTTTTGCGAGACTACTGAATAAAATGCACACGTACGTTGGATATACAAGAGATATCCTTTCAAGATTAGGAATTTTTATCAATGATATGATGTCAATCAAATTACATTCATTGAAAACCAAGCATCCTTTTGTTCAACTATGACATAAAGTTGTTAGAGAAAATAATTGAAATCATTTAGTACCGTTTCTTTTGCACGTCGGTATAGAAACATTTTCTATGAACAGTGACACAAAAAGTGAGTTGGTAAAGGTTGAAATAATTTTTCTCTGTTCTGTATCATTTAGTTTGTACGTCAGCATTCATTATTCTTTAGATTTGCTATTGAGATATCTGAAAGAAACTAACTTTGTGTGAGGGTTCCTTTATACCTATATTTAACTTGTCAGACAAAATAGTCTTTATATATGGTAGTTGTAATGCGGAAGAGTTATTAAGTCAAATAGACCAATAAGGAACTATAAATATTACCAACATGTGAAGAACACCTTTTCAGCAATACACTGTCACTCATCGTCTTGTAGCTTGTGCCTAATCTGTTAACACACTTTAAAACAGAACCTCTCTGCTTTAGAGTAAAGATTAGAGCACACAATCTGTTCTGGGACAGATCCCAAAGTGTTCCTGCTTGGTTGCATGGGAGTACAGGAAATGCCCTCCTGCAAGAAATGAAAACAAGAATAAACGGTGTCGTTACCAAGACTAAAGGAAAGAATGTCTTTGTTTAAGAGTAGGATGTATAGTTTGACAGCAAATGAGAACGACACAGTGGCAAATAACTCGAAATCAGAATAATTTATTCAACGACAAGACTATACACCGCAATGTTTTACCCTTACCTACTAACATCTGATTTTGATTTTAGACTCATCACAGACAAAAGTTGTTTAAGACACTATCATGTAGGTTTGATCACAATTTAACTACCTGTGCGTAAAGAAATCAAACGGTAGGTGGAACGGCTTGTCTATTTTGTAAGGCATTTATCTTAAACATGGAATCTGACATCAGCTGTACAGCTCGGAGTGAAAATGATATGCAATATCAGATCTGGCTCGTTGGATCCACATTCTGCAGTAACAACGTAACATAATGGTCGATAGGATATGTGTTTACAGTTTTTCCGGATATATGTTGACATGTGTTGTCAAATGTCGGAACATGCCTAAATGTATGATAAAAAGGAAATACATTTTCAATATCTCAGTTAGTCAGGTTATAGCTGTAAACCTATAAGATCTATTTTATGAGTGGTTAGTAATTTCATGTCAGTTTTGTGACTATGTCAATACGGAGTCTATAAGGCAGTTGATGATTACCTCTTTCTTAGGACTGAGCAGGACTCGAACCCTGGAACTCCGATTAGTAAGACAACCATTTGAAATTTCACTGTAGATGTTGTTTACATGTATACCGCATTAACATTTGTTCTGACCATTAGAGTTGAACAATGGGACATTAACAATGAGAATCTACATGGTAACTACTTTGAAGAAGGAACTGGAAACGCCAACATCACCATGTGGATGTTCCAAGAGACTCACAAAGTTGACCCCAATGTGAAACTTTTCCTCAATGATTACAACATCATTAGCGGCAGATACGCAACAGAGGTACGGGAGTCTTTAGCGTCTATAACCGTTGCTTTACTGTCCTGTTGCAAGCTTTGCTTCCAGTGTACGAACATACGAACACACGGGACATAATGGAAGAAAGCACTGCAGTTTCTTGTTTACATTTGAATTGTATCATACGGACAACCAATGTAAGTCGTGATGATGACATTCACTGAAGAAACAAAATTCAGACTTGTTAAGGATTTAACCAAGTTCAGAAGGCTAACGCTAACATGTAGGTCGACAGTGTACGCATAGTATCGCGTTTGTCATGACACAAACACGTCAAGAGACTACAGTTTGTTTTAGCTTGCTCACCTTGGCAAAATACGAAATCAAGATTGTTTCAGAAATGCTCGCTGACAGCACCGTACAAACAATTCAGAATTCAGTTGCACTCTCGTCTGTCACACGAGCATCTCCGAAATTCGGGCAAGCGCCTTAAGTCGGCCATTGACACGGGTCGTACGATGCACAAATTATACCGTTTAAAATGTAAAGAATTATATCCCTTTTGATTTCCTTTCAACTACATGCATGGAACGTGCACGTGTATAAGGCAACTGAAGGAGAGCAAGCAAAACGGACACGTGTTGCATCTTAATCTTGCACCACCATATTTAATATTGACAATTATTTTACAGTATTAGGAATACATTCTTAAAGTGATAAATTGTTATACTATACCACTTTATTCCTTTGAAATATACTGCCCAGGCATCAAAACCACAAAACACAAAACATGTTTTCCCACCATGTACTCAAAAAAGAAAACACGTCATGGGTGCCTTTGTTGTATGTATCTCTTCAATTTGAACATTGTATTTGGCATCACATGTATCGTTAAATGCAATACTTGCGAGAGTGTATAGGGCTGTAAAAGATGCCTTTTTTAATCCTTTATTTACATGTGAATTGTCCCTGTATTTTCCAGGACTACTATGACCAAGCCATGGCATTCAAATCCAGAAGTGATGTACCTCTTTATGGGCTTGGAATACAGTCTCATATGAGCCCACCTGTTGACATCTCTGTGGTCAAGGTAATATTGTTGTCACCCATACAATTTATTATATTTATCAATTGACACGTTCAAGGTCGACATAATTACTGAAAAATTCATCTTGGTGAGAAACAGAACAGTGCATGTTATCTTTCATAACGTCAGTGAGTTCTCTACTCTAAAAAGGGTTCCCTTTTGAAATATGAATGTTGAATGCCACGTCGTGCTTTGACATGCATATATCTGAGCTAATACATGTATGTGTACTGACATTACATTTTTGACGTTATTAAGCTCCAGCCTCAGAAAAACGCAAGGGACAGAACTCTTCCGCTATGAGATCTACCACGATATGCTTTATTAAGAGAAATATTTTCTGGAATCCTTATAGCTACGATTGAGGATGACAGCGTCGAATAGCAGCTTACCGGGGTTTGTGCCGTTGTCATGATGATATACAATGTATACGTAGCTGTAAGATTGACTAAAACTGCGCCCACTCAACGGTCACCATCAACACTAACGCAAACAATAGCATTATACAATTCACATGCAAATTAAAAACATGCAGACACACTGACCAAGTTCTTCAGAGAGAATGTAAGGAATTCTATCATGTGCTTACTACGATCTCAATGACTTGTGGTCTGTTAACCAATTTCAGTATCGTCTGGACCAAATCGTGGCGACCGGGCTGCCCATCTGGATCACAGAGTTTGATCTTGCCATCCACGATGTCACCGAGAGAGCCAATACTCTGGAGGATCTCTTTACCCTTTTCTTCAGCACCTCGCAGATCGAGGGGATCGTGCTCTGGGGATTCTGGGACGGAAACATAAGGGATGTAAACAAAGCACTGTTTAACGGGAATTTGGTGCAGGTAGATATCGTATTTCTGTTCACGGAAACAATCATGAGAATAGCTGGTCCACACAACGGTCATCTAAACTGACCAGGGTTGCGTTCCCCAACGCCATCGCATACTTAGGTGGGGAGGCATCTGGGAGAGGGAGAGAAGCAAAGGTAATGTCATAAATCAGACAGCGCACCTGCTGTATTACTGTGAACTGTTATTGAGAAGCCAACGATTCTCGGGACAGGATTCGAATCAAAGACCATCTGGTCGCTTTTCATAAGTTGCTTGTTTATAACTATTGTTTTCTTTCATTCGTCAATCGTTATTACTTCTTGTCTCTTTCCAGCCCAATGCTGCTGGACTACGTTATCAGCAGTTGGTGAAGAAGGACTGGAAAACAAACGAATCCGCGAGTCTGGCTTCCGGTCATGCTCACATCCGGGGATTCAAGGGCGAGTACATCCTGAGAGTTAACAAGCACGGGCATCTGTTGAAAGAGGAACACTTCACTTTATCTTGAACAGGAACGGATTTGAATGTAACTGTATCAGGAACAGGTGAGTTGGCGTGTGTGGTCAATTTTAATGTTGTGTTTTTGAATTTTTTTAAAATATAAAAACGAGAGAGTTCAGTTGTTACACAATCAAGATGTTCTTACGGATACAACATATGCCCTTTTAAAGCCAGTAGGGTCATCGGCCCGCTTTTTCTTGGTTTAAGGGAGCAGCCGTTTGATTTGAAGGGGTAGGTTTGGGTGGCAGATTTTTCACTTGCAAACTATTTTTATCCCCCGCCACAACGAAGTTGGCGTGGGATATTGAAACGGGCTTCGTCCGTCCGTCCGTTCGTTGGTTGGTTGGTTAGTCTGTCCCGAAATCGTTTCCGGAGCAGATCTCGAAAACTATGAGAGATTTATTTAC
>JAUELE010254520.1:0-19160 GCA_031471655.1 Diodora aspera | reverse complement strand
ATATTTGGAAGATACTGTTGTCGCAGACATTTATATGCATCACAAATAAATAGAAAATGAATTTCATCTTCAATATCTCTAAAACAAAAAGTACGTATCTGTTGAATCTCTTCTTCCAGTATAAATGTTTAGGTCAGACAGACCAAGTCTGAATTGTATCAGTGTATTTCTTAGAGGTTTGTCTACAAGACATGATAATATGTTTCTTGAACTAGTAACGATTTACAACATCTGTAAATATAGTATCGTGAACTGTTGGAAAGAGGCGATGTTGCTGCCGCAAGGACGGGGCCAAAGTACGGTCTTCTGGCTCTCGGAATCTATTTCTGACGGTCTGTGCCGACACTCTTCTCAAACCGGGTATATGCAGAAAATTTATGACAGACACATCATAAATTCAATAAACAAATCAAAAGATTCCTAAGATTAATCCTTTTAAAGTTTGATTCATGTATACAGGCTTCTCGAATGACAGTAACACGGAATGCGTATTCGACAGTCAGAAACTTCTGTCAGTGGGCCATGTATCTGTACAAGCCATCAGATCCACAGACTCACGACATCGCTGTCTTCCTTACTAGAGATGATCTTGGACCCGCAGGTAAATATACTACTAAAAAGAAGTTAAGAGTCACAGTGAAGAAGTTCACTTGATAACACGTCGGCACACATGTGATATGCCAATGCACGTATGGATACGTCACGAATTTAAGAGTGTGAGGAACGTTTCAAATGAATCAAATGTTCTTAAAATTTAATAAATTTCAGTATTACATTTTCACCTGACCTTTAAGGTAATTGGTAAATTTTCAGTAATTACGATATTGTATGAAAACATCCTTTATAAAAATATGAAAATATGTTCATATGGCTAGTTCCGACAGTCCTCCAAACATCAAAATCGATTATATCAGTTCATGACACAGTGTTATCAGCATTTATCAAAATGTTATTACTCTGAGGGCTGCAAACATTCTTTTATGCTATATGAATGTTACATTTTTTGTTGTCATTAAATTATTTTTGCTGGCACGGAACTACTTTACAATTTCATGCAGAATTTAATGTATGCACACTGTTCATGCGCTTGAACGTTGTTCGACATTGGTTTTCTTGAAATTAATGTAAGTGTGCGTACGTGCAGATAATCGTTTGAATTTCTTCGACAAGAAAGTAAACATATGGGCCCGTATGCATGAGCTGGTAGTAGGCTGGTAGTAAGTCTGTAGTGCGCAAGTAAGTGGCAACGTCCGAAGTAATTTATGGTTAGGCTCTACGGGATGCGTGGGCGCCAACTTCCGACGTTCGCTACTACCAGCTCTAGACTAAAATATATTCTCTGAAGAAAGATTAACATTCTTATTTTAAAAAAAAATTATTTAAAACGACATGCATTTGTAATAAAATAAATAAGAAGCCAGCGAGACTGCTAACTTCAGAAGCTGCGGCTATCTAGACTGGCAAACTATCTAGACTGTTGTTGTCTCTGTTATAATGAAACTTCAGGGTCTGGATGACAGACTACCAGCTACCAGCTACCAGCTCATGCATACGGACCCTGGTAAGACATCACAACCGAACTAGGGCTCACAACTGAACTAAGGCCCACAGGCCTCTCAAAGGGAAAGAAGTGTAGATCTTATAATTCATGACCAATGGTCTATAAACGTCATTTATGGGTGAAAGTGTTATATGCGTTAATGTCGTCATGTATTGTTAACATTTTTATGAACACAGTACGCTGCTTTGTCCTTGTCAGTAAATGTATAATTATGTGTAATAATTGGCATGAACCCATCAAACAGATTCTTTATTCAGATAAAAGAAAAATCCAATTTCAGTATGAAACGTACAGTGATGAAATTACAAATGCAGTGACCTGAACTTGTCTGAACGACTACCAGGATTATGCAAGTTTGACCTACTTGTTACTATCCTAAATAATAGCAGTCTTTCAACTCGAAGAGTGTCAAGTCTCTATGACATTATTTCTTTACCGGGGTTGAGCTCTTTCATGTAACACAACATGCCTTGGTGTCTACTACTAAACTAATTCTAACTCGACGACATGGGTGTTTTCACCTTCTATGGCATATTGATTATGTCAGTAAGACATCTTTTGTTATACATACTAGTATATGGCAATGGTGTATTCAGTCTTATTTTGGATTCACCTAGCGGCAAATTGTCGTTAGCTATGGGTGGAGGTATGTTGTATTGATTCTAAAGTAGACAATGTTTTGGGTGAGCAGATCACTCGCTAAACCGGGAGGGATTTGAAACAACAAACACACTCTTGCTTCGTCAGCGTGTTATTAAAACGTTAGAGGTTGGCTTCCCATAAAGACGTAACGTCATAATTTTTTATGTAACATCAACGATGGATGACGACACAGATAATAAAGTATGCCATCGGTGACTTTGAAAGGCGTTGAAGTGACAGCTGTAGTGGCTGTTCGCGTCACAAATGAACCTTAAATTGTCATGACTTAAGCCGTAAAACCCGATGTATATATGGACACAATGATTGGTTTATTATTGAAAATGTATTTAGAAAACACAGAGACTATGGAAGATGCTTTGCAATCCAATATGCTAACAGGGCCCCGCATACAACTTGGGGAGGTATTACCTCCTTGTACATACCATAACATGTACATTTATTTTAGACCATGGCATTTACATTGCACGCCAGTACAACCAGGTACCTCTTTAAACAGCAATGGCAAATTTCTGTGTAAGGACATATTGTCTAGATCATTATTACCTTCAACTTAAACTGAACGAACACACGAGAATCTGTCTGAAAGATGTGTTCAGTCTTCAGCGACACCAGCACTTTACCTCCAAAGCAAAGGATCAAATGGTAGAATACCATTCATCATTAGTCCGCCACGAGTTAGTAAGATGGCATGCTAGTGGTAACATGTGTGCACCACTAGCTTGAACCATAATAGTCGTCTTTGTTAGAGGGGCACATAGTGCACGTGTGTTGAAGTGCACATCTGGACGATTGGTCCAACACATGCTGTACTGTCACTGCTTGAGGAGTCATTTTATGTTCGAATTAGTTCTCCTTTGATTTCTCATTTGTGCTAACTAAATCAGTGTTGGTTTTTAAAGTGTGTGCTTTGTCCCTCACGACTACAAGTAGTTAGTCCGCCTCACAGCTTCTGAAGGATTATATTTCTCTGCAACGAGTCTAGTTACAAATGTAGCAAGTCTACATACACCCAGAAACTAGGAATATATCTGGGTTTCTATTCCTGTTTTATTATTTTTTAGTATTATGAAAATATGTCTTTTAGATTAAGCTGTTTTCTGGGACTGAATGTTAGTCTAACAAATAGGTAGTAGTTCGATATCCTAATCGTACATTAAGTTATACTGGTAAGTCATACAGAAAAACACATATTTGACTGACATCAGTCATAAAACCAGGTTTATTGTCTTACGAAAAACATCGTATTGCTATTCTTACTGTCCGGCAAATTCAGGTGTCAGGACAGCATGGGATAAATTCTAGGAATTTAGTTGGCCCTTCCTCAGCAACGTTCTTTTGCAATATGAGTCGCAAAATTGAAAGTGTGTTAACTCATCTGTACACGTCAGTGATGTAGATGTAAAGATTTGTATATTCTATTGCAGGATATGCTCCAATAACAGGTTTGTGTAATCCTATCAGGAGTTGTGCAGCTATCAAGGATGAGGGTTTTACGTCCGCCTTCATCATTGCCCATGAGATGGCACACGTGTGAGTAAGCAACATTAGTATTGTCTGAAAATTGGTTGACTCCTCAAGTGGTATTTCTTCTGATTCATAAATACGGTAATTTCACTAGTACACGTAACTCGTGAAGTTCTTCAAGGCTTTCTATTGTGAGAATAGATCCAGTATAAAATGATTCTTGAAATTGTTAATTTCGACTTCTGTGTCAACATTGTAAGTTGAAAACCTTCGGTATATTCCTAAAGTTGAATGTTTAAAGATGTACTAATACACATTATAGGTGACTGGGTTTATAACACGAGTGAAGGATCTAAAGTATATTTAACGAAAAAAGCCTGACAAATATATACGTATTAACGTGTTTGTGACAATTTTATGTTAATCTTGTTTCTAGGGGAATGTCTAATATCAGGCACAGAGAGTGTATCCTGTAAATATAACTAATATATCTGAATTGCTTCTAGGTTCGGTTTGTTCCATGATGGTCATGGCAACCGTTGTCATGGTGGCGAGTACCGCACGGCCATAATGGCGACACTTGTGGAGTCCAAGCTGAACCACTATTGGTGGTCAATTTGCAGCAAAGAGAGAATGCAAGGTGTCATCGAGTAAGGAATCAGAGGTTACATTACAAAACTTTCTGATTTCTGAAGCTATAAACCAAAACCCCAATGTCATGAAACATGACATGTAAGCGAAAAGAAACATATAATACAGGGAACATTTTATGAAATATAAAATGTATTTTAGTGTTTCTCAAGATACATTTAGAAGTCTCATTTACTTAACGTTATGTGTAAAATGCGTTTGTAAAGTTGGCGTTCATCATACACGTCTTTCATTGACAAAAGTCAATATTGAGAGCAATCCTCAAGAGGTCTACTACTAACGAACTTAATTGATCAAGAATGCGTTTGATTTAGATTGAAGTAAATAGACTAATTACTCCCGTGGACGTAAGGAGGGACACACCGTCACTTAAAGGGAACAGGGCACCTGTATACCATGCATGGTGTAACATAATGTGTATTACTGTTGCTAATCGTAACAACATGTTAACATATCTGTCTTTGTTCGCTCTGTCTGGTAGCTATCTCTACTGCCTCAATGACGACCCCTATCAACTAGAGGGTCTGCCGGAAGTACCGAATCCCATAGGCAAGACCTGGTCCCTAAATGAACAGTGTATTCTGGAGTTTGGTCAACAGTTTTCAGTATGTCGTGCTGTAAGTAAAATCTGAAATGAACTCAATATTGTCAACCCATCCCTTTTCCCTTGTAAATCTGTGTTTGGGTTTGAGTATTAACAGATTTGTTTTGTGAGTGTTGGTTGAATTGTATTGATACAACAAGTAAAGCAAATAAGTATCAGAAAGAGTAGTTATATTGTCAAGCATGTCCCTGCACCTTTACCATCACCGTGCTTCCTTATAAGAAGAAGAATTATAAGAGAACAACACTTCAAAATGGTGTGTTTATGTTGTCGAAGAAACCCAATTGTTCAGGGTACAGAGTGGTATAAGGGTGATAAAAAAGAGCAGCTTTCTGTAAGGAAAAGGAAACAAAACGCGTTAGATGTGACTTGGTCTTGAGCACTTGGATATACCTTTTGTTATTTTCTCTTTACCTGTTGCACGTGCACATTGTCGATGCAATATGGGTCACCTTGGACTGCATAAGGACGATATTTATGGTTTGGTTAGTACATATGCGATATGCATTATGATTGCATCTGACCAGTTCAAGAGGAATGCCAGCACTTCTGTGACATAATGCACAGATTTGAAGTATGGATTTCGGCATTTTGAAACTGCAATGATCATGTGTCAGAATAAGGCATGGATGTGATTCTCAATCTATCTCCTCTTTGTGAACTTACGTATTAGTTACTCTCCCGTCTCTTAATTTGACTGCCTCAATCTGAATTGCATCTGGATTCTTGGTCTGTGGATTCCAACTCTTTGAAATAAGAAAATATATTTACAACAAAGGAAAGAAGGCGTACTCAATGAACAGCCCATCTTTCGTATTCAAGCAAAGTGCAGACAAACATGCTTCCAAAGTTCAAAGACAAATGTTATTTACTGTCTTCCATAACATTCATAATGATCTAAAAGTACTCTTATGAACCATAATTTTGGCAATTGCATGTGAGAAAAATGATTAAGGAGTTCATTTATGAATTCGACGTTAATGCCTACAAATACAAATTTAGTCTGTCCATGTATTATTATGGCAACTGATCATACACACGTTTCAAAATGTTGAAATCCATAAGTATGTTTTATTATACGACATGTTTGTGAACTGTTCCCATACTAAGCAGATCAGTGTTATATTTGGAGATCAGATTGACACCCAGTGCAGTAGACTTTTACTGTCATCTTTACTAACATTTAGTTTTTCGTTTCATGCTTCACAGGAATACAGCCCGGTAGGCCTGTTTCTTTCTCCTAATATTTACAATGTCATGCACTTCGCAGGTTCAACTGTATCACATCTTTCTCCTGATATTTAAAATGTCATGCAAAAACAGCACAGCACTTCGCAGGTTCCACTTTTTTACATCCACAAAAATCTCCTCTCCACAATTTGTCTTAAGAACTGACAGATTGTTAGATCCCCAGCGCTATACCTTACAATCATATTGAATTGAATAGTACATCTTCTAAGCAGTTTGCCAGTTTCTAAATGTGGACACGTTTTGTAACGTCTTTCTCTGTTCTTAACATTTCGCCAAATGATCATCTTCTTTCGGCCATCGATTTCTTAGTTTTAATAAGTTTGTCTTTACAATTTTTCCAGCCTTTGTATTTTGATTTCACCTTTTGTAAATTTGTATCTTTTGATCTTTCTTTAATACTTTGTCAGACTTTATATTTTGGACTCTCTTTGTAGTTTTGTGAATCATTATGTTTTGGCCTTTCTTTAAGGTTTGTTTTAGTTTCTCCTTAAGTTTTGTTAGTCTCCATTCTGTGGGCAATAATACATTGTCAGTCATCCAGAGGAGTCGTTTCATCAAAAGCATGGGTCATATGTCTTCCGACTAACTGTTCTTCTGACACTAACGTGTTTATTTCAGCATTTCATATTCTTTTATTGCACCTCCACCTGCATTGTCCCTTGTGGCTGTGTGTATATTTCTATGTACATTTCCTTGTACATTTCTCCGTTGTTTGCATTTGTATTTCATATGTTTTTTGCAGCTTTAAAATCATATTTGAATATTTATAACCAGTTTGTTTCAGGTCATATGTTTCTGTATTTCTTTATTGCGTTAACAGGTTTTTATATATTCAGTTGTTACTTTAACAACCTTGGTCGTAACTGTCACGGAACGTAAATGATATAAAGCAAGATAATGATTTCAAAGATTATTAACAAGTTAATATGTACATTAACATTGATTGGGCAAGAAGTTACACCATCGTGATAAATGACACGAAACCAGTTCTTTTGCTGCAAAGACAAATGTTCTGAAATGTGTGTAAATTGCACATGGGCTTGCATGTCAGCCCATCATGTCTTGACAACTTTGCTCCAGTTTTACGCCGATTCCTGTAATATGTTGTGGTGTGGAAATTACCGCCACCCTCACCTTTGCCGGACAAAGAGAGGCCCACCCTTGCCGGGCACTCCATGCGGGAGAGACAGGGTAAGTAGCAGTATTTGTATTAATTAACCATGTTTATTCTTTTTGTGACATTTAAACATTGACTTAGAGTTGCCATGTATTTGTATGGAATCCCTCATAGTCTTCAGGTAGGAATATATGCTGTCAAGTGTTTACATTGGAATAATATTAACAACTATCTTCGACACCAGAATCCCATTCATGTAACGAACTATTTTTCACACACACTGGTTTAAAGTAAGGCGAGAAATAATTTAACTTGTGTCTGCAATAGTACCACAGTGGTGTCCTGCATATACACAGTGAGTTTCATGTGCCTGGCTATTTTGGTTTGCTCCCAATGATTAACAAATAGATTTGCTTTGCTGGCAGCGATGTACCAACGCCTACCGTAACGTTGCTTTGATGTTTTGTATTTATATATTCCGCTGGGTATGTGCAGCTGACCGAAATCTTTGAGTAAATATCCTGTAAAGCAATCAAGAAAACCAAAGTGACCAGGTTTAAGAGACTACAGACCGGATAGATGTTACACTACACTAATAATTGTATGTTTCAACTGGACAACAGCAATGTCAAAATGGACGATGTGATTACGTGGGCAACCAGACACCTGTACATGGTCATTGGGGTCACTGGTCATCTTGGACACCCTGCTCGTCAGACTGTGGCATTGGCATCCGACACCGCAGCCGGAAATGTGACAATCCTTCGTGAGTAAATAAAATAATAATGAAAATTTCTTTGTCAGTATGACGGACCCTATGTAAATACTGAAATAAACCCTTCAACTAGAAAGAGGTAGTAACAAATGAACCAGTTTCTCGTTTAATCAGTAGCAGTTGATATTAAGCCAATATCAGGCGATCCAAAGGGCGTTGGGCGCAACCAGGGCACCCTTATTTGTAGCAGCCTCAAAACTGACTTTCTATGTTTGCATATCCCCATTAAAATGTAGAGTCATAGCGCGATACCCTAAAGCATCAAAAGCCCGAAAATCGGTCGCGTTTACAGCCATCTAGGTAGAAAACAATTCTCCGGGGCGCCCTTCTTACGTTGCTGAGTCCGCTCCTGAATATATCAATTTCCTCGCTGACGGTTCATCTTATTTTCAGTACAATAAATTACAACTAATGTTCAGTTGAATGATTATTTTCATTGTTTACAGTGCTGTTGTCAATAACCGCTTCCTCGTTTCAAAGGAATATATCATTCTCTTTCTGAGTGTATTGATGTCAGAAGACAGAAGCCCAGATCTTTAGAATGGGAGTCTTTCATGTTAAAGTCATATTTGGTGAATGTTAAAAATTGGCGACTTAAGTCAAATCATTACTTGAAACTTTATCAAAGCAACAAAAATATGATGACAGAAATGATCTGTGCCTCGGACAGAGAGTTACTCCTGACACTGATGTTATGTAGGTGATACCGCGGTGATATGGCTGACAGAGTGCTGGAAGCCACGTAAAATGAAAAACACTATTGATTGGTCCTGAAATAGTGAATTTACTGCCAGCGTTACGATGAAGCTGACATTAACAGAACACGTTCTCACGACCCGTGTCAGTTACATGAAACATCTTGAGGTACTCCGTGATGGAATTGGGTTTGGGATCACTTGCAAGTATCAGACGACGCGAACGCTTGCATCTGCAACGGTTCTTGGGGACATGCTTCAAATGCAGTCGTGTACGTGCTTGTGTTTGTTTGGTGCGCGATGTCATTAAAACAGCATCTGCATTCTTTGTGCGCATGACAGCTGCAGGGACCGAAGGGCTTCATTATAAACGTCACGCAGACAATATAAACAGAGAAAGTCAGCAAATGGTATTCATTAATCCGTTACATAGCGGTTCTGATAAAGCGTGAAAATGAAAGCAAAAATAAATATTATTCATCGTAACCTCGAACTTACGAGTCTCTACGAGCGAAATGAACGTTTTACGCATGTCGAAACACAACTAATATTATCATAACATCTCACTTACATCGGCAGATATATTAATGAGTTTGTAGTTTGATGTAGTGAGGTGAGTTGGCCTCGTGCAAAGCACGGAGGTCTCAGAACTGTGAAGGAAAGCAACGTAGAACCCGGGTTCCAGGCCTTCAAGGTTTCTCCCCTGCCTCGCACTGAGATATTTGTAATGTCTGTGGTGTCACCTTGGGCAAGTGACTATGTTCATAAATTGCCTCAGTCCACGTAGCTGAAATTGGGTACCTGGTCGGAAGCGATGGCAATGTGACCTTCGGGCGCCTAACAGGCAGCTGGGGTTGTATACTCTCCGGGGAGTTGACGAATGTTGTGTATTGTACATTGTTCCAGTGACGCGGGTAATAATCATGCTGTCGCATGGATAAGGCGCAATACAAGTGTACACGTTATTATTATTATTATTGTAAACACGATGAAAACAATTAGGGACTATATTCACAGACCTTTGTATTGTATGTTTGTACTTTCAGACCAAACTATGGTGGACAAGAATGCAGTGGCGGTAAAGATGAAATGGGAACATGTGTTAATAAAGTGAGATATTTATTTCAGTGGTGTAGGAACGTACTTGAGGGCATGGTTCCTTTAGAACGTTCAAACGTTCGTTATATGTTGGTATTTCTAATTGGTCGGAATTCTTGTGTGTCCCCAAGATTCCTACGCCACTGTTTTGTTTACTGTCAAATTTAAATTAAAGTTGGATACGTGCTCCCCAACGCTAACATCGGTCTGGTGTTGTTTGTATTTAATAAATAACATAAACTGTAAATCATACATGTTTAATATGTCTGCCCAATTACTTACATGTCCCCTTAGTTCCGGCAGATGCCAACGGATGTATTTTTAATTTTCAAATAGCCAGTCTCATTCCGAACTTTCTTTAAGGGTTTACCGAAGAATGTTCCGTCGATTTTCAAATGCTTTCCAAATATGATGGGAATGTATTTATTTGCAAATATAACGTTTCCGAAGGTTTATGAATATTTTTAAGATCCTGTTGGAAAGTTTGGAATGCAATGTTTTTGTATTAAATGACATGTAGGTCATAACGCAATGAGTTGACCACGTATCCAACTTTAACGTCTGTTTTGTTGTCGTTTCCTCGTTGAAGATTGAATGTAAATATTCCTGTATTAAATACATATTAAACTATACAGCAATAAAGCTTCGGGTTTTTAAATGTTAAGAAATTTGAATATCAAATAATCAATTCTAGTATATCGAATTAAGGAAAGTATACTGATGTCCACATAAAACGATACCAAGACTTTGATTTACGACCAAGCAAACGCATGTATAGTGTATAAGAGAGCGTTGTTTTAGCATGACTGAGCAAAATGACAATCCCTGACAGCAGCGACTTTGATGAACAGTGACAAAACGACCGGTTCTCCATGGTGCTTCCGCGGAGTGACGTGGTGTCACTTAGATAGAATAGGACCTTAGTAACTCAATACTTGTCGTACAAAGCGACCGAAATTGAGATCTTTTGCTTTCACTTTCCTTTCTATCGATCCCGTTATGAACTGTCTTTTCGCTGGGTGTGAACCTTGCACATCACGTTGCGCTATGGCTGAAATGTTGCCCTTGCAACGTAAAACAATTTCAGCTCAATTTACAACGACCAGAGACGGATTAACTACCACCGGGGTCCCTAGGTTATAGTCTGACCTGGTCCTATGCTGCCCCTTCCTTCGGTGAGTGGATACGAAATGTATATGCACATGTAATGAAATCAAAATACATGCGTTCACACTCAGTTAAACCATTTTGTATCTGCTCTCGGGTCTCATTCCTCCCTTCCTGAGCCTATTCAGCCTTATGGTTAATCCATCACTGACAAAGACACATTTGGGGTTGAAAAAGGAATGTGATCATTTTGTATTTGTTTCGTTTCTTTTGGACGTCAGTATACATACCGCCAATAGCATGTCATAAAACTGTGCTGCGTGGTAGGAAGGATTCATTACTCCTGTTTGCTTACAGAAATGCAGTAGGTTCACAGACGTGAGAGAGGGAGAGTGTGATGTATGGGACGATATGCACATCAGAGCAGGGAGACACACTTGGAAACCATACCCTGCCAAAAAACGTACGTCACACCTGTGTTTATGTCATGTTGAACAAATTACAGATATAACCTGAAAGACAAAAATAAGGGATGACTGAAAAGTATAACCGAACTGGAGCCATAATTCTACTTACACTAAACATATTACATAAATTAGACAGAGCCACGTGTATATCAATAGAAAATGTAACCATGATGCTCTGGATCAACCATTGCAATTGGCAAGATGTAACATGTGATCCCTACTTTTTTCCAACAGTGTATGAACACATACCACCAACAAAAATGTATTGAATATGTCAAAGCCATATAACAGACATTGTCATATTTAGTTTTGAAGAATATTATCAGATATTTTTGTTAATTTTTGGAAACATGCTTTGATGCAAAGAGTGAAAAGGGGTCATTGTCCATGACAAGAGGTTGTTCAGAAATATGGTTGTATTGTTATTATTAATAGTAAAAATATTCTAGTTGATGCTTCATATAATTTCTCAGGCGATGGGTAACGCACCGGTTAGCGTCGGTAATCAGTCAGGCTTAGATTCGAACTTTCCGGGCTACGTTCTCCCTTCTGGTATACAACTGTATGTCACTTTGGTGATGGAAGAAAAATAGCAGGAGCCTTTCCAGGGGGTTGCTGGGGATGAGGGGTGGGGGACTGGTGGGGTGGGGATAACACCGTGCGTTCATGAACGTGATGGCACAAATCCCAGTGAAGCCCCCAATTGCAGAGAGCAACATCATATCCACTCATTCACTCACTCATATATCAGTTGTTCTCCAGTGCTACTGTTGTATTTGTCAGTATTTAGTCTTACAACTTCTTTGAATGTGTGTGATTGTGTCATTGACAGAGGAAGACTGGTGCAAGCAGACTTGTATATCCGACTACTCGGGGGAGGTTGTCAGCATTGACGTGGACACCGAGGATGGCACGCCATGCAGCTATGACGACGATTCGGGGATATGCATAACTGGTAAATGCCAGGTAAGTCTGCCAGAACCACAGCTGTCCTTTCTGTCTGTCTATCCGTCTGTCAGTGTATCTGGTTTAGCCACAATTTATTGCGTAAGGGAAGTCTGATTCAGTTTGGTATGCTATATATTTCTGTTGTTCAGCTAGTGTTAAGTTGAAGTTTAAAGACCGGACTTGTTATTTTGCAGGAAGTTGGCTGTGACGGTGTGATGAACTCGACAAAGAAGCCAGACAAGTGTGGTGTTTGTGGCGGAGACAACTCCTTCTGTAAAACTGTCCGTGGAGAATTCTTGAGAATGCCTACATCGAGTATGTCTGGATGGATTGACGGACGGACGGACAGTTGTACGAGTGCGTGCGTGCTTGTGTGCGTGCTTGTGTGCGTGCGTTGTGTATGTATGTATGAATGTATGTATGTATGTAATGATGCGTATGTGTTCGCGCATGCGTGACTTTGTGTGTACCTGTGTGTTCATCTGTGTGGCAGTGCCTGCTTGATTGTGAAAAGGTGTATCAGAATTAAATATTCGTTAATCAGCCGAGTGAGGTAATCCAAGTGCAGTATGTTAGTATGTATATGAAAATATGTGAAAGTGTAGCTAAATCGGTTGAACATGTGTCCATGTTGTATTTGTATGCTTTTGATTATACCTTTTTGTAGATGTGCACACAGGTTTTTATACCTGTATGGTCCTATTTCAGAATTGAGTAGTATACTAGATGATAGTGTTTATGAATTACAACATTGTCTATTTGAACTCGATATAGTATGTTATATCACAACATGTTTTGTATATATAAATGAATTTTATTATTCATACCTCAGTTTTATTCTTCTTTACAGAGGACGAGTACGAACAAGTGGTGTTTCTACCTCACGGGGCAAAGTTCGTAGAAATCACCAAAACGAAAAATTCACCTCATTTTATAGGTATGTACTACATGCCACTGCTTCCAAATGAAGGGGTGAATACAAAAAGGGCACATGTAACATTTTTTCATTTTTGAGTACATGGTGGAAAATATGCTTTTTGGGCTTGGGTTTTGATATTTGGGCAATTTATGTCATAAGAATGAAAAAGGTATATTATAATATTGTAACATTTTAAGCATGCCATCCAAATACATATTCTATTATTTGTGAAATAATGGAAAACGTTACATATGGTTGTGCAAAGATAAAATGTAACATGTGCCCTTCTTGCATGCACCCCTTCAAATAATACCCAAGTTAAAATTGTATGGAAATACCGGTCACTGGTTCACAGCTAGAAAACTGACACATCTTAGCAAGAAGTATAATTCCTGTAAACTCGCAAGACAAATCCCACAGCATAATCAATATCTGTGTCTGTTGCAGCCATGAAAGATCCTGAAAGGGGGACGTACTACATGAACGGGGATGGACAACAGGAGAAATCCAAGAAACTGGTTGCAGAGGGATCTTTATTTACTTATGCTAGAGGCCAAACTCGCGAAAGTCTGGTTTCCAGAGGGCCATTGAAGAAAAACCTGGAGATTATGGTCAGTTGGTTGCCAAGTTTCCCCAGTGAAGGCTTGTCATAAAGTTGGAATATGGTCTCATTTACATTGAGGCTTTGTAATTGAAGTAGTTTCAGGTGTTTATAGCCGGGTGTGGTAATATTGGACTTAGTTATCCCTGTCGATGGTTACAGTTGACTGTTGGTCGCATATCTGTCACATTACTACAGAACGTTCAGAATGGTTTAGCAGAAATTCCTTTCGTCTATTTTATGCACAGTGTTACAGATAATTATACATAAATCAAGGCAATCATGGGCATCTGACACTTGCTGTTATCTTACATGTTCCACGAAAAGGCCATGTTGAAAACGTCTTCTTTCATTTTACAAACAATCAGAGTTATCTTATCTTGGGTGAAGATTAAGAGGAAGAACGGCAGACAGTGGAGGTGACCAGTTTACATCATTATGGCATTCTTTCTTTGTTCAAGTTCTGTTGAAGAGTGGTAACCAACTCATCACAAAGATGGCACTCCTATTTTACGGAACATTTAGGTTTAGAATAGGAAGGCTACCGTCAACATGTTTTTCATTTGTGGTCCTTAAATATCTGGGAAGCATACTTTGATGAAGTAGCAGAGCTGTATGCTTATGGCCTAACTTCGCAAGCTAAAAGTTCTATGCTAAGTGTGCTCCGATTGCAGTTGCTAACAAGGTGTCTTTAAGAATAATGCTTCTTGGCTAAGTTGGTTCTTCTCTATGTAACATTGCTAACACGAGCTCTTGTGCTTTCTGTCAAGTCTTTTGCGGCGGTCTCTCTTCAAATGTCTCTATTTAATCATGGTGGCAGTGCTTGGTTTAAGATGTAGATTGACGGTAATGCTTTGCTTTGATGCATAGGTGTTGCATATCTTGGACAAAGTGTAGAGGTGTACTAAGTGAGCCATAACAAATAATTATTGATGATTATAATAGAAATTTAACTTACGGATTTCCACTTCTTTATTTGGTAAACATGGCGTTTCGACACAGGTACTAATGTATTTTTGCTATTAAAGACACTAGTACCTGTGTCGAAACGTCGTGTTTACCAAATAAAGAAGTGGAAATCCACACGTTAAGTTTTCCATTAATGTCAGCAACACTTCTAAAATGCCACTGAAAGATATTAATAATTATGTCGATGTTTTCCAATGGTGTGTTTATTTTCGGCCAATTACTTTTACGACAGCATCATTTGAACTTCATACTTTATTTTGAAAGAAACACTCTTGTAGTTAATGTTTCTTCATGTCACCTCCATTGAGGCTATATAGAAAAGAGTGTTCTCATCAAATTTGAAAAACATCGATACCCTGCCAACTACTGACGTAAAACAACTGAAGACAAATGCTTTATTAAACGGCATTATACTCATATTATAACCATTTGTAATGAAATATTAGCAGTTTAAAACTGATTAATATAACCAACAATAATGAATAATTTTGCCAAATGATAAATGTACAAGGTGACACGAATTGAAGTTTGTTGGCGCTATGTTAACAGCAGTCATTCTTGAAAAACCAAATGTACATTAATTTATACGGAAATATATATATATTATGATGTGTTTAACTGATTTGAATAAATGTCACTGCCACGCGGCATCATACTAAATGTGCACTACGCAAATATTAATACTGCTGAAATGTATTATCAAATCCTATATGTAAAATGCGGGGTGGTAATTCTCCCTGAAACGTCCATACAACCGGTTGTTCTGAGCTCGAACCCGAGCAACTTTTATTCAGCCAGCAGATTGGTCCCTGGCATGTATTATGTCCCGAGGTATTATGGCTGAAATATTGCTGAACACTTCGTAAATCACTCACTTCTCAGGGAACTATTGAACTCTATTAAATACAATGTCAGACGATGATGAAATGACGAGTGTGCTTGCAGCTGTTTCCGGCTGGTCATCTGGCCCCTGCCTCCATCACGTACACCTACACGGTCAACAAGGATGACCACACCCTAGAGAAAACAAAGTACAAGTGGAAATTTGCCAAATGGTCCGAGTGCTCCGTAACATGTGGAACAGGTAATATCAGAAAACTCGTACTCAGATTTTATGACAACGTTAATGTACGTATTGTATGGTATGTATTATGCAGATATTTAAAATTGCGTTTTCAAAGATAATTTCTTGGATAAAATATCATAACAGTAAAAGAACAAAGCACAAGAAACTAATATCGGGCTTCTATTGTTTTTTTAACTCATAAACTTCGCAATAATTTAAAAAGAACACTGTGAGAACATAAGACGTCCGATGTCGCATAAGAATTATAGAGGAGTTAAGAAAGCAGGTTGCAAAGACCCTGCTGCGAAGAATTTCATTTCGTTCTGATAAGTTGATGATGTATACTCAATGATATTTCATATAAACTGTACATGTTCAAAGCGAGCGTTACACAATGCTATAACTGTCATTGGAACACTAAACACCACAATGTTATCTCTGTCATAGGTTCACTAAACAACAAAATGTTATCTCTGTCATTGGAACACCAAACAACACAAAGTTATCTTTGTCACTGGAACACTTAACAACACAATGTTATCTCTGTGATTGGAACACCAAACAACATGATGTGATATCTGTTATTGGAACACAAAACAACACAATGTTATCTTTGTCACTGGAACACTAAACAACACAATCTTATCTTTGTCACTGGAACACTAAATAACACAATCTTATCTCTGTCATTGGAACACTAAAAACACAATGTTATCTCTCTCATTGGAACACTAAACAACACAATGCTATCTCTGTCATTAAGAACACAAAACAACAAAATGTTATATATGTCTATGGAACACTAAACAACACAATGTTATCTCTATCGTTTGAACACTAAACAACCCAATGTTATCTCTGTCGCTGGAGCACTAAATAACAAAATGTTTTCTCTGTCATTGGAACTATAAACAACGCAATGTTATCTCTGTCATTGGAACACTAAATAACACAATGTAATCTCTGTCATTGGAATACTAAACATCACAATGTTATCTCTGTCGTTGGAACACTAAACAACCCAATTTCATCTCTGTCGTTTGAACACTAAGCAACACAATGTTTTCTCTGTCGTTGGAACACTAAACAACACAATACTTTCTCTGTCGTTGGAACACCAAACAACACAATGCTTTCTCTGTCGTTGGAACACTAAACACCCCAATGGTATCTCAGTCATTGGATCACTAAACGACACAATGTTATCTCTGTATTTGGAACACTAAACCACACAATGTTTTCCCTGTCATTTGAACACCAAACAACACAATGTTATCTCTGTCGTTGGAACACTAAACAACACAATGCTATCTCTCTCATTAGAACCCTTAACACCACAATGTTATATCTGTCATTGGTGCACTAAACAACACAATGTTATCTATGTCTTTGAAAACACTAAACAACACAATGTTATCTATGTCTTTGAAAACACTAAACAACACAATGTTTCCTCTGTCATTGGAACACTAAACAACACAATGTTATATCTGTCATTGGAACACTAAACAACACAATGTTATCTCTGTCGTTGGAACACTAAACAACACAATGTTAGCTCTGTCATTGGAACACTTAACAACACAATGTTATCTCTGTCATTGGAACACTAAACAACGCAATATCATGTATGTCATCGGAACACTAAACAACACAATGTTATATATGTCTTTGGAACACTAAACAACACAATGTTATCTCCGACAGAGATAACATTAAACAACACAATGTTATCTCTGTCATTGGAACACTAAACAATCCAGTACTTTGGACTACGTACCTGGCACAGGCTCTACACTATCGCAAGAGTGTGGGTGCGGGTATAAGATCGCTTCTCGGTCTTTTGGCAAAGATCCGAGTTCCGTATCTGTTCTTATGGACAGTTTATGGTGATTCGTACTTGGCATCTTGTGGCCTATGGTTCGGGTGTCAAGTCGGAATCTTTTTCATGCGTATTAGCCAACGGACCGAGCTAGCAATAGTTTATGAAAAAGGAAAAAAAGTATACAACCAAGTCAAGCACAATACGGTTACCTATCATATTACGCTGACTGTCCGACCAGGTACCCAATTTCAGCTGGATTGACTGAAACACTGTGCGGAAAGGTACTCGCACGACTAACGCTGTTTGTGTCTCTATATCCACAGGTGTACAGACAATCATACACGGATGCATGGACAAACAGGTAGACAAACAAATTAATGATGAGATGTGCAGCTTTCTGAAGAAACCTCGCGCAGACCAAGTCACGTGTCACCGAGGATCCTGTGATCTCGTCAAGTACTTATCTTATGTTTTACGATAATATAATCTTAAAAATGAAAGCCTTGAAGAAAATGACCCATGGTCCCAAGACAGTTGCTGAAGGCCTTACCTTCTGAGTGAGTGAGTGAGTGTTTTGGAGTTTGACGTGGTTTTCGGCAATCTTTCAGCCACTCCATCACGGTCTCACCAACATCACGTTGGTGCCGGGGCTCCTGTCTCTCCCGGTTGAAAGCGAGGTGCCCAGACGGGACTCGAACCACAATTACCAAGGCTGGCAGATTGCTGGGCCGACGCGCTAACCACTGCCCAATCCCAAGCCCCTTTACCTTCTGAGAAACTTACAGATTAAAACATTAGTTTGATTAAACTTGACTTTCTGTTGCAGTATTATCGACTTAGCATTAATTCAAGAAGGGAACATATTGCATTTGTCTCGTACACAGCTCTATTTAATATGTGTCAATACTTACAGCTCTCATAATAGTTCTATGGAATACATCCTTCTAAATATCACAATATTATAATATACTTTTTGCATTCTATTAAATAAATACAAAAATCAAAACCGAAAAACCAAAAATCTACCATGTATTCGAAAATGAATAAGATATTACATGTGTCGTTGTCGTACATGTATGTACCCTTTCAATTGGATAATACTAAACCTAACAACAGCATCTGAGGTTAACGTAACGTTTCGATATGATCACCATGTAATCCTAATTGAGAAATTTTGACTGGTTTAGAGACTTAGAAACAAGTTGCAACCTTGTAGATCTATAGTAATTCTCCTGGAAAACATAGTAAGAGGTCTATACCAACTACATTGTCGGCATCATATACGTAGACAGTGCCGTAGCACCAATGGTGGCAGGGGGCGCACGTGCCCCCCCCCCCCAGTTTTTTTCACATGAAAAAAAATAAAATTGATATTTTTG
>JAUELE010254509.1:0-10687 GCA_031471655.1 Diodora aspera | reverse complement strand
ACTGGGGTAATAATTTGTAGCGCCTTGAGCATGTACAAGTACATGGATATGTGCGCATGATAAATACTCATTATTATATTATTGAACCTCTACCTAGGAAATCCGACATTTTCAGCATCTGTTTCCTTGTCTTTCCAAATATCGTACAACATTTTCCCTTGCACTTGTGGATCAGGAATCTAAACAAATAAAATACAATAATTTGATTTTCGTGAAGTGAAACATAGCAGACACGTAGGCCCGCAAACGTCTTCAACACGAACTGGGGTGACCCTGAGAAAATCAGCATCATCTTCAACCATAAGTACGGAGCAAAATGTTTATGTTTTATCATCAATTATACTGAAATGACGTAAATAATTCAGATTAAAGAGGGTAGAGTTTCATCGACTTATCAGGATCTGATATCTTTCAATTCGGGTATGAGCTTTCGTGCAGATGGTCTGATTGTGTGACGTGGCCTCAAAAGCTTTCGATTAGTGAGAATTGGCAGGCATGGTACCTGTGTTTGTAAGCACTCCATATCGTCACAGTCCTAGCAGGTTTAAGAATAAAACTAAATTATTAGTTATGAGATAAAAATTTAATGAGAACAAAAATCATTTTCAAATCGCTGTTTGAGAATCAAGGATTTAGAAATTGGTTGTATCTTTGGCACTTATAAGTGACGTGTTATAAACATTTGACAGGACATGCAAAACAACTAATTTAAATGTATGTCACGTGCTAACTAATTTTGGGTCAAAAATCCAGTAAAAATATTTTAATAGGACTGCAGCTATATGCAACGATGGGCAACGGGCGTTAAATTACGTCACGCAATATAACGTACCTTTTTAGCAGCTCTGTATACGGCTTGTTTCAATGTGGGCGTGGCTGATATACGGGCTGTGTAGTTCCCTGTAACAGTATGGTAATAAACAGCATACGGGTCAACATGAAGATTATGTGTTTATATCGTTATTTCAGTTAAATATGCTAGAGGATATGTGTCACCAAGAGGCGGATAGCCATCCGGATTCGGAACCAAACGCCACCATTACCGGACCCGCCGGACCTACTAGGATACTTCTGTTCATAGTTGACTATGAATCTAATGCTAGTTCGACCTTAAGGTTGTTCCGAATCTTTGTTTGGGGCCTTTTCCCTCTAACTGGACCTCCTGGAATTGTTAGTCTTCTATTGGACATCATGCTTAAGACATGTGGTAATCTTTATTTGCGCCAATAATTGAAGATACAATATGCATTAAATAATTTGAGAATGATCAGTAAATCGGGCAAATACAAATCACTATGTACAAAAATATATATACTACTCAACTTTTGATAGGGATTTGGATCTTTTTTATCATAAAGGTGTGGCAACAGCTACAGACGGATCAAATGTCATCTACTTTTATCACAAACGTTTACATCATGGTTAAACATCCTTTAAACAATATAACAAAAAAAGATTATGTAAGAAAAAATAATTTTGGTCATACTGATTAATTGCAATGAGATCATCCTTACACGAATCCAACTGTCAAGACCAGTTAAAGTGAATGATTGGACCATAACGGAATGTCAGTAACATCATGCTTAAACACCCTTGAAACAATTTAACAAAAAGAGATTATGCAAGAAAAAATTTTTTGGTCATACTGATGAATTGCAATGAGATCATCCTTACACGGATCCAACTGTCAAGACCGATTAAAGTGAATGCTTGGACCATAACGGAATGTCAGTAACGTGTATGGTATCCCCGTGCATTAACAACATGTTGACAACGGCGATCCATGCCCATATCAGAGGACGAATTTGTTGTTGTGGAAGGCGCTGCCACTCCTCTTCCAAGGCTGCCCTGAAGCTCGTCCAGCACCTGTGGTTGTACAACTCGTGCAGACACTGCATGCCCTAACTATATAATGAAATAAGTACTGAGAGCAATTGACAGCTGTGTGTCAGATCTCTGGGGTCGAGTAATCTGATCTACCCTTCATCGTGGTTCAGGTACACATCTAAAACTGTTAAATCCCAATTGCAAATCGATCACTCTTTACTATCTCAGCTTCAGACGAGGACCTTGCAATGGACTAAACGTGTTCTTACCTGAGGTGGCTCCATCAACATTGAGGTACGTCACAGCCTGGTTTTGCAGCCACTTTACATTTTCCTACAACAGTAAAAAATACAGGAACTTGAAATTATGAAGCCATTAGAGTCTACCTGAGGGACCCTGCAATGGTTTTACTGAAAGAGTTGACAAATCTACGAGATTTGCAAATCTGGGGAAAGTTGATACTTTAAATTCGACATACACACGATGCTCATTTTAATAAATTGATAGTTGCTTGAAACTATTCATACACGAGAGTAAGACAAATACATTTCTGATCTCCATTGCTATTCCGACCCCTTGTCAGACTGTTACAGTACATTTCGTAGTTCCTGCAGTCTTACTACTTTACTAGGCTGTGATCTGATCGTCTTTGTCGTCGGCCGTGGAGGACTATTACCAGTTTAGTCGTTCTTGACCTGTCTGAGCATAGGTCTGCTTATTGGGGTACAGATGACTGACAGGTCACACGAAGATGATTTCCAAGGAAGATCTTATCGTCTTCTGTGCCGCCTGTTGTATTCATTGATGACGACTTTCTCGTCCTGAAGTGCGTTGTATATGGACAGCGCTTCGCATCGCTGCTCAGCTACTGTCAAAACAATGCGCAGTCAGTGATTTACAAAACCGCTTCGCTTGGCTGAGCGAGAAATTCAAAATGGCGGCCCAGCGGGTAGTCCCATCAGGGTTTTGTCAGGGTTTTGTCCTTGCTGGTGAACCAGGACCAACTGATACAGATTCAGCACCAAATGACCAACTGACGTGGTTTGATTTGAACATTTCTGCTAACTTGTGAAAAACATGTAAATAGATAATACTTCACGCGCTTCCCTTGTCGTCCGCCATTTTGAAAAAAATTACACTTCGGCTGTGTGCCAATGAGTGCCAATTCGAAAGCAGTGAAGACAAGGGACAAGAAGGCCTAGCACTTTCTGTATTAACTCCTTTGCTCTGCAGCAGCAGTTCCGTATGTCTTCATCCCTGTTTGAAGATCTGATACTTCCTCATCACAGGTCATGTCAACGATTTTACTTCTACTGCCTGCAGAGCGTAAGGACGGTACTCGGCGAACACAGCTTGACCTGGGACGTGACAATCTGTTTGGGTTGTATCAGATGTTCAAACGACAGCGTGCGAATGATGATAAGCATTGTGAGCAGGTTTGATATTCATCACACCCTTGGGACGTTCGTTTACGCACATTGAGTGTTCTTGTGAAGCAGATTGATATTATATATGCTTAATAAGGTTAATAAGCATTCAAAACGTGCACCACGTTAATGCTTGGTTGATTCTCGAAATCACATATTATAGAAAGTACGAACGGCACCTAAACTTTGAATCGACGGCGCAGTAAGTGAGGGAACACGAGACCCATCACAAAATAACATAATAACAATAACAACAATAACAATTGGAGTTATGTGTGAATACTAACTCTCCGTTCAGCTTTTAAAATCAAATAATTGTATAATTGTTGACAGGATTATGAAAGTGTTTGTTAAACAAAACAAGCAAACATGTGTGTATCTAATTGACAAGCTGTTGAAGACATCGAGGCGCAGTGGTCGTGAGGTAGAGCGTCGGACTCGTGATCTGACGAGCCGGGTTCGAGCCCAGCTGGCGCCGTGTTGGACAAGGTACTTTACTCCACTTGTCTCAGTCGACCCAGCTGAAACTGGGTACCCGGCGTGGAGTGTGGATAACCTAGGCCTTCTGTGCGCCTCAGTGGGTTGCCGATCGAGGTTGGACCGGGGTAATAATGCTTGAAGGGCTTTGAGCAGTGCGAAGTGCCGTATTAGCACCCAGCGCTGGATTTAGCGCTATATAAAACTCAACATTATTATAACAGTATTATCACTCCCAATAATGTTATTCTGTTTAAAGATAATCAAATGTGATAAATAGTATTGTTTTGCAATAAGCACATTTTAGATTATGAAACACACATGTGTAATGCAAGGTATAAGATATAAACTCTTAGTCTGTGTGTTTAATACAGATATGTACGGACAAGATGTTATTCTTTATAAATGCACTGAGGTCCCGGCGACTATAAGAGGTCTGTTCCGTAGAAGACAAGCACTATAACTATAGGGGAGAATTCAGTTCAGTATACATGTAACTGATGGGGGAATCATTGACCCGTTCTTTATTGCAAACCCGGACCCTTATTAAAGAAGCACCATGACTAAAGAGGAGAATTTAGTTCAGTATAAATGTAATTGAAGGAAGAATCATATATCCGGCCCTTTTTTTGAGACCCGGTCCTTTTGATAAGCACCATGACTAAAGGGGAGAATTTAGTTCAGTTTAAATGTAATTGAACATCATATATCCGGGCCTTTGTTTGAGACCGGCCGGTCCTTTTAATAAGCACCATGACTAGACAGAGGGAGAAGTCATTGACCCTTATTTGAGACCCGGACCCTTATTAAAGAAGCAGTACCACTATCCCCGGCCCTTATAAGAAAACCAGCTCCTGATAGAGGGAATACTGTATTCACAACAACGTTTGTACAATAAGGGCTCCTGTTTGTAGGTGTTTTGGGGAGAAGAAGTCAAACCTAAGCAAATGATTAACGCGTACGTACAGAAAGGAAACTATATATCTACGCTCGATTTACTGTGAGAATGCGCGTTGATGAATCTGTTTCTTTCTTTCCGTGAGAGTTTGATAAAGAGAGATGTGATGGGCTTCCTCCATTTGTACGAATAACGTGCATTTAACTTAACTATTAATATAATTGTGTGTGTGACAATTTACGAGAAGTACATGAACGAGAGAGAGACAGAGACAGAGAAAGAGAGATAGAGTGAGAGAGAGAGAGAGAGAGAGAGACAGACAGAGGGAGAAAAAGTGAGGCGGAGGGTTTAAGGGAACCAAATATACCCATATAGAGGAGAGCGAAAGACAGGCGGTATAAAGAGAGAGAGAGAGAGACAGACAGACAGACAGACAGACAGACAGACAGACAGAGAAAAGAGAGAGAGAGAAAGAGAAAGAGAGAGAGAAAGGCTAGAGAGAGCAAAAGACGGTGATAGAGGGACAGACAGACGGAGACAGAGATAGACAGATAGAAAGACTGAATTACAGACGGAGATATTTAATATTTTCTGTACTCCCCAGGATGTAGAGCTGACCTGGAGCCAGGATTGGCCGCAGTTCACCGAGTGTTTCCAAGACACCGTGTTGACATGGGCACCATGTGGCTGGTTATGGATGACGGCCCCATTCTACCTGTACTACTTGAACAACCAATCTCCAGTCAGCTTGAGATCTATTTGGAAATGCTATTTCCAGACGGTAATATTTCAAATTAAACAATGCTTATTAAAGAAATATACAGATAGAGATTTACAATAGTGAGCTATTTTATTTCAAATTCAGTGTGTTCATCAAGTTATCACGCTTCTCACCTTCAGGCTTAATGAACGAAGGGCAATATACGGAACCTCTGTCGTGAAATGCCAGACAGCAGCATTGAACAACCCGCATCCACATGCGAAAAGAGTCATTTGTAGGCAGGTGGAAGACCACAGTGATGATGGAAGTTAGATACGTGGTCAAATGCAGTGTTTTCTTTCCAACAAACAACTTATTGAACGATATATATACATACAATTATGTACATATCACGAATAATGCACTCTTGAATAGCCTATTTCATTATGGAACCTTCGTGTCATAAACTAGAAAAAAAATTATTTCGAAATTTACCACAGAATCTTTAAAATATCCGAAAACTTTCTGAAACGTTACACTTGCAAATAAATGCATTCAGCTCATATTCAGAAAGCATTAGGAAATCGACGGAACATTCTTCGGAAAACTGTCAGAGAAAGGTTCGGAATGAGGCCGGTTATTTGAAAGCAGAAAATAAATCCGTCTGCTTCTGCCGGGACTAAAGCAATACAGCGTTATGTAATTAGGCATCCACTTTTACAATATGTTGTTTACAGTTTGTGTTATTTATTTCACACAGATAACACCAGATCTATCTTAACGTTCAGGAACACGTATCCAACGTTAGTGACTATGTCAATACCCTGAATCAAGGCACAGCTAGGAAAGCGAAATTAGTCCGAAGAATAATACTCGGCCTCTGCTGTTAGATATATTCCAGCCATTCAACACTATTGACTTCTTCATAAAATCCCATGACGATCAATTAAGGACCTTGATACAAACAACTCTTTGTTACAAGTTTAACTGTTGTTTCAGCTGCTGTGCGGACTTCTAATCTGCATCAACCTGGTGCAACTCATCAGGCGGGCCACAGAGCCAAATGTAGATGTGTTTAAGGCCCACTATATTGCACCTTCAGTTGAAGGATTAACATTGGTGAGTAACATGTCTTGATCAGGCAGTTTTCCGAGGAGGCTGTCCAGTCGTTATTCATTTAAAGTTATTTTTAATGTTTTTCGCCGATGAAGATTTCAGAATTGCGAAGGGGACTAAAGTCTTCTATCAATTGGTGGACGAGGTCAAGGGTGTGTGTGTGTGAGAGAGAGCGAGAGAGAGCGAGAGAGGGAGAGAGAGAGAGAGAGAGAGAGAGAGAGAGGGAGAGAGAGAGAGAGAGGCGCAGAGGAAGGCAATGTAGCAGATAACAGGCAGGTGCAACATTGTACGTTCCTCATGTTCGAATGTTTAATCATGAATTTAATTCAGAAGAAATACACATATGTTTAATTGTTAACTCTCGTCATCTGCCATTGGAAACAGCCAGGATATCGTAATTATTTTTGATCAACAATCAATAAGCAATCATCGATGAATACTTCGCTCTTCCTATCTTATATATGTATTTCAATTCATCATCCAGGTATTCGCACTTGTTTTAATGCGCCTCGAGAGAAGAAAGGGTCTGATTACATCCGGGGTTCTCTGGATTTTCTGGCTTCTTCTGACTGTAACTGGAATTGTTCCTTTCTACTCCAAGATTATTCTCCAGGTACATGTAAGCCAATGGCTTAGCAAGATATCATTTGGGAATATTATTTATTGTTGTACCTGGCGTTGGTCGGTGCAATAATCTTTAATTTAGAAATTGGATTAAAGTTCCGATTGTATACTGACCTCTAAAAAAACGATACAGAGCAAATTATTACAATCTTTACCAACTCCTGTCTTGCATCACTGTTCATGCATAACGTTCTCACTTTCGATGAGTTGGTTTTTTGGGGTTTTTGTTTTGCATCTGCTGAAACAAGACTCTTTATGTTTGATAGGCATCTAAACGCGCATCGTAATGAGACAGAAAACAAAGTATGGATTCAGTTTTTTATTTTATATTTGACACTGTATCAGATGTTTGATAGGCATTTAGAAGCACATCATAATGAGACAAAAAATACAGTTGGATTCAGCTATTTTTATTATACATTTGACACTGTATCAGATGTTTGTTAGGCATTTAGAACGGCATCATACTGAGACAGAAAGCATGGTATGGATTCAGCTTCTATATTATTTATTTGACACTGGTACTCAATATATATAATGACATAATAACAGGAATAAGGTCCAAGACAGGAAATATATATATTGACTGATTGATACTCTTTGTCCTGCAGGAATACAATGATAACTTGATGGAGTTCACGTTATTTTATCTTCGCTATGCTCTCATATTGATGGAGTTGATCCTGACGTCTTTCGCAGAAATACCAGTGGATAATTCAAACAATAAAGTAAGAAAACTGTCAGTCTTAACTCCAGTACATTGATGATTTCATAAATTGGCTCATATGCACTCTATTGATTCCGTGTCATGCCTCACCATTCATATGGTATTACATGGGCACCTCAAATGCTTCCATATCATCTCCTTGTGTAAACATATAATGTCACGGTGTTCCCAATACACCTTGATTCACGCATTAACTTTTACTCACAAACCTCTATATATAACAGTACAGTAGTTTTACTACATTTGATGAATAAACGAAATTGCAGTTGATTATATTCATATTTATAGTCACCGTGTCCTGAAGGAAAAGCATCGTTCCTGTCAAGAATAACATTTTTCTGGATGTTCAGGTGAGAGTCAACACACAGTAAATGCATCTGCAGGATTGATTACTTTGAATCTATATATTTTCTCTTGAATGTTTTGTGGCGTGTTGTTAACATTTAACAACTGTTCTCAAGCTTCATAATACCAAAATAACAAAGTTGGAAAGTGCCAGTCTTATGCCGCTGAGCCGTACACCATGCAATTATTGTACACTAAGTCTTTTAAATTTAATTTAATGGATGTTCTACATGTACATGTATGTTACTTTGCTAGTGCCTGGTGCTACCCGAAAATAAGAGAAAAACATTATCGAACTTGTCCCGCTTTGTAATGTACACTGTAGCTGTACACGTAGTTCTGTCACTGCAAGCTGAAATGAATCTGACAACAAACCCATTACTTTATCACCGGAAATACGGTTAAAATTGCATCGTGGCTGCCTGCTAAACATACACAAAAATATTATGATGTTTTTTTCATATTGTAGTAACTCTAGTATTATCTTTAATCAATGGAAATAAAGTGCGTTGAAGTGTGAATTGATACATTTTCAATATTTCATACAACACAGACTGTTACTGAGAGGGTATAAAGTTCCATTGAAAGAGGCCACTGTCTTTGACCTTAACCCACGAGACTTGTCATCAAACAATATGCCTTCTTTCCTCGTCAACTGGAAAAAAGAACTTGCCCAGAGGTACATTTGAAGTTAAATTGAAAATAATAACAAAAATTAAATTTGATTTAAATTTGAAGTAATATAGCTCAACAATAGTGAGTGAGTGACTCTTTCAGCGGCGATGTTTCAGCCACATCACCACGGTCTCACCAACATCACCACGGTCTCACCAACATCACCACGGTCTCACCAACATCACCCCTCCAACCACTCGAACCACAACCGCCAGTGAGGGCAGAATGATGGGCCGACGTGCTAACCACTGCGCCATCCATCTCCCCTATCTCAACACTATCTCAAATGTATGTCGCAATATATTGAATAGTTTCTATTCATTTTTTTTCAGGGTGAACCCCGGTCGAATATCAAACGGACCTGCAAAACATCTGTATTCAAATCCTACCAAACTTACAGACGACATAAATGAAGGAACACCACTGGTACCCAAACCTTCAAAAAATGACGAGGAGACGGATAAATTGAACCACAAACCCAAAATGTCTATTCTTAGGGCACTGTGGAGAACACTGTGGACGTCTCTATTCAAAGCACATATATGGAAAGTGTTCGTTGACGTGCTGTTTTTCACCAACCCTCTGTTGTTGGGGTGAGTCTAAAACCGAAATCCACACTGAACCACGTAATCAAAACATATTTTGAGAAGTCAGAACACATAGAGTGAGATTAAGTACCTTATTAGAATTATCTAAACTTCGTCAAATGAGATCCTAGTAATCGCAAAATGTATTGTTGTTACATTGTTGTTTCAATCGGACGCCCATTAAAGATGAGAACACAACACATACATAAACATACACACGCACACACTGTATAATGTTATAAGTCCAGAGGCTACAGCAAACTGCTGTCATTGGTTCCAAGTACGTCATATTGAGAAGACTAAGAATTCAACTACATTCTCAAGGGATCGTACGTTTATCCAATGATGGTTTTAGTTTCTGTATCTTGGAATGAGCTCTTATCTCCCATCTGAGTACCCATCAACCATTTCCCTTTAGTTCAGCTAATTGTGAGCATTTTTTCAACTGGTGTTCTAAAATAGAATCTTCACTAATTGCCACAGGATAAACACAGTTCGACAGTGATACAAACGGTAGTAATACGAATGTCACTTGTCACATAATATTGTCAACCAGAATTAACCAAGTCCAAGTACACTTTTGAAATGTTTGAGAAACACTCGCTAGCAAATTTATAATCACATTGCCGCTTTGGTTATATTGTGGAAGTGGCCTTGATCTAAAAAGGCAATTACACCTTGTTATCCCCCGGCATATAATGCGGGGGGGGGGAGAGATACAGTCGTCACGTTGCCCGTCCGTCCGTACTCACGTACGTCCGTCCGTACTCACGTACGTCCGTCCGTACGTTCGTCTGTTATCAATTCGTTTCCGGGCTAGAACTCGTTAACTATGGGGTAGTTCTTTACGAAAGTTTACAGTTTTATAGTTTGATCAGTGCAGTGGTGCATTTTGGTAGTTTGAACGATCTAAGATTTTTATATTTTTTTTCTTATTTTCATGCCAAAAGAGCTCAACTTAGAACATGTGGGGTATGGGCTGTTTCAGGTCTAGAACTCGTAAACTATGAGGAATGTTGTTATGAAATTGGTCACTTTCAAAGCTTGACCAGTGCAGTGGTGCCTTTTGGTAGTTTGAATGATCTAAGATTTTGATTTATTTTTTCAGGTCAAAAATGTTCAACTTAAATTATTGGGTGGGAACTGTTTCCGAGCTAGAACTCTTAAACTATATGGAGTTTCTTTGCAAAATTTGACAGATTTGTAGCTAAACCAGTGCAGTGGTGTCTTTCGATAGTTTGAACTATCTAAAATTGTGAATTATTTTGTTTTTCAGTGCAAAAG
>JAUELE010254498.1:0-10687 GCA_031471655.1 Diodora aspera | reverse complement strand
ATGCGTTGGATATACAAGAGATATCCCTTCAAGACTTGGAAGGTTTATCAAAGAGATGATGTCAATCAAATTACACTTACCGAAATCCAAGCATCCTTTTGATCAACTGTGGCATAAAGACGTAAGGGAAAATAATTGAAATCATTAAGTATACTTTCATTTGGACGTCAGTATACAACGCACAGCATATTATTTGTATATTCTGTTTTGTATTCGACTTGACTTAATATAACATAATATCATTCTTTTATATAGAAGCATCAGCACTTTGCCATAATGCGCTTGTATACGTTTTAAATTTGGGTACAAATCTATGATTATTATTAAAATGTGGTAAGGTCGAATGTAAAATGTCTTACATGACCCATCACCTGATATTAAAACATGACAACATTGACGTCAAATCAAACTGCAGTTCAAATATCCATCCATCATTTACTTGTAAATATATCACACAGTCAACTATTACAACTAGTGTTCTCAGGGGCTATTATTTCAGATACGCAACCCTTAGGCTTGTTATCTGATAATGCGCCCAAGACGAACAATTTCTCACATGGTATATGTGAAAAAATCACAAATCCCTATATCATATCAGCTATCAGGGGTCATTATTTGAACAGAATTATCACCATCCGTCACTTTCTACTTCATGACGATTGTAAAGATTCATCTAACATAAAAGATGGGATTCTCTTGGGGATATAACAATCAGGACATTGCGTCATTAAGCCAAACGTAATTAATAGTTTTGAAGAAACTATTTTATTTGGATTTCTGCAAAATTGCTAATTTACTGGTTTAACAAATTTAAGTTGAACCAGGGCACAAATGCATTATCAGCACGCATGCTGAAGGAATAGATGAATAAAGGTATGCTTATTGTAACAATACAAGGTATGCATGTACATGCATGGTATATAACCTGCCATCCATCCGTCAGCAGTTGCATGCTCTATTGGGTGTGTTCACTGAGGTCACTTACACTTGTTTACCAGTTGGCATTATTAAGATGGTTTTTACAAGGAATTAATGCCAGAAGTCCCAGGTGGCCAGATACCAAATAGGCTCACAGGACTTAGCAAGGATTTGCTGTCAGAGAACACATGAGATTAACTATCTGGACAAAAGGAATCCCATCTGCAGGAATACCAACATGCTCCGTCTCAGTACCATTACACGTTAGGAATCTATTTGAAATGTATGTAAACTGCTACCAAACGATAGTGACAGTTCATGCTCAGCTGGAACAGTGAATATATGGGTGGGCAGATGAAACAATAAATAAGAAACATATGAGACCGGATAGTTTGCCATAATATATACAAGAGTACATTATTAAGTAGAAGTAGAAATATTAAGTCATGTCATTAAATGGATGAACGACAAGGACTGGAAGGTTAACAATGACATGGCACATGGCCGGATGCATTCTTTTCAGGGGCTATTCTTTTGCGTTTGCGTATGTAACGAATTTGTATTGCCCGTTGATGTGTTATGGATTTACGGCAAAGTACTGGCTTAAGAAGCTTTTGATGTGCAATTTTATATCCAATGTATCCAGCTAAAAGCTGGGCTATTTAAGTTAAGTATTTAACTACTACTACTGAACCTACTGAACCCACTCCACCAAACCAACTGCTACTGAAACTACCAAAGCAACTATTACCACCACAGTAACAACTACTACTACTTCTTTCACCACTTTGAACCGTGCTGCTATTACTGGTGCTGCTGCTGCCACTTCTACAGCCCTACTACTAGTATCATCAACACTGCCATAATATATGATGCTAGTTTTACAACTATTCCTACTTCTAGGTTTACTGCTTCTAGGATTACACCTCCTCCGGGTACAGCTCCGACCTCTTCTACTCTAACACTAATATCTACTATGCCTACTTTAGTAGCCTTGACGTGACAGGTGTACATGTGCTCCTTTTACTTCCATTGTGCCATTGCTTTACTTCATTATCACTTTTAACTAGAAAATACATCTTTTTCGAAAACGGACGTGTGTCTGGTTTCCCGTGAGAGCAATCAAAACCACAGATCTGTTGCTGAAGTTTAGTTTTCAAAACTTTTGATGAAAAATTCACGTTTCTACTGCAACAGAAGATCGACTTTTCTTTTAGAATCATTGATGAGTGGTGATTGTCAGTTTGTATACTGACTTTCAGTCGACCTTTATTTGAGCTGTCAACACGGACAGACGAAGTGATCAGAAGGAATAGATTCACGTCATTATAAGTGAACATCTTTTTCTCAACAACTCACTAACTCATCACTGTTTTCAATTACTCCTACAGGAATACACTTTCGTCACTATTGCTTCTTCTTTAACAGTGCTGAAGGACAAACGTGATGAAGCATTTAAGAAGCATTCCCTGTCAACAAACATACAGACTTGTGTATAAAAGTTCTAACATGTATATTTTGCCATTTTAAATACGTATATGTACAAGTGCTAGGGTCTTTTGTAAAAGAAAAATGAGCATTATTTTTTTCATTTAATGTTAACATGAATACACACTATTTGAACAAATGTCCACGAAACTTTAAAAAAGATATTTGAAATTGTTGTTGGACAGACCATTTTAGTCAATCAGTGCAAGAGTTCTCCAACTCCAGTTCTCTCAATTTTGAGTTTGAGTCGATGTTATTCAACCTAAACTTAAAATCAAATTTGTTCAATAGTGGTCTATAGGTTATTTATGTGTAGATTACAGGCTGAAATAATGATTGGCTGATTCTTCTTACATTCTTTGAACTTTGGACAGTTTTTTGTAAACTATTGCACTGAGGTGCTGATGTATGCATTACCACACAGCAAAACAACAATGAATACACTTAAACGTTTGTAAATGCAATTTTTCAGTCAACGCCCCAGATTATGCAAGTAGTAAAATAAGGGAGCAAGATGAGTTAAAATGGAGAGCAGTAAAAGTATAAGATTCTCATGGATGGTTTGTATGGACGTTCATGCAGTGGTGGATTTACTACCACCCGGGTTCCTAGCTCATACACCTTTTGTCAGACATCCCAGTTTTCAGACATTTCATTAAGACAGCAGCACACATGCATCTATTTTCATAATGGACAAGTCCATTGAGCTTGATCCTTTCCCTCAGTTGTACCACTGAGCTGACGTTGTTGTTGACTTACCTGCATGATGTTTCCCATCTCGTGAAAGCAGGATTAGGGTACATGTGCAATCAGATTTCAATTGGAAGGTTTAAAAGCTAAGCTTTGACTACAAATTAGTCAAACTGGAAATAATTAATACAGAAATTGGCTTCCTTAGTCTACAATTTTACATTCAATGTGGAATTAGCCAGCCTGTCGCTAACAGGACAACAAAAGGTTATGAGAAATACTATACAACCAATGTGATAATATTAAAGTTATGCTAGTCAATAATTGTTTCTCGTGGAGTATTCCATTGTACAACCAAGGTAATATAGAGTGATCGTAAAATCACTGAACCGTTAATGAGTGCATAATGAGACTGTCCGACAAGTGGGGTGTCTGGCTAATGGGGTGACACCGGCCACTAGGCTGAGTACCAAGGTCACCGGGCCCCTGGGCTACATCACCACCTTGCCCCACCGACCCATCCTTCTTGAAATAGATATGGCAAAAATATATACAAATGTAATGAAATATCATCAAAATATACACATTTACACGCAATTAAACAACTGTGTGTTATTCTCGTGGCCCGCCCCCGGGCCCGCCCGGACCCCTAGGCATGTAATAAACCTACTGAGCCTAATGGTAAATCCGCTCAACTATTCCACATTACATTGTACCGTTCTGCAAGACCCAGTATTTGCAGGCAAATAGCTCATAAATGCATAAATACAAAGGGCAGATGGATTACATGTATTTATGAATATTGATATAATTTATCCAAGTTGTTTCATTTGCAAAAAGTTAACCCATGTTATGGTACATGCCAAGATGCATTATTTTCTTATTTAATACACTTTACCACGGACGACCTACACGGCCTAATGGTTAACCCTCAACTGCTCAACTATTCCACATTACATTGTACCGTTCTGCAAGACCCAATACTTGCAGGCAAATAGCTCATACAAGTACAAATACAAAGGGCAGATGGCTTACATGTATTTATGAATATTGATATAATTTATCTGAGTTGTTTCATTTGCAAAAAGTTAATCCACGTTATGGTATATGCCAAGATACATTTCAAAACAAATTTGTTTTCTTATTTAATACACTTTACCACGACGGGTCAATTGTATGTACAATATATTACATGTAAAAACGCAGTGAAACATTTTAAAGTGACAAGTAAGAAACTGATTGCCATGAATGTTTTGTGAAACCGTTACTATGGAGATTACGAGAAATTATAAGACCTACGTGTAGAGTACGCCATTAATGACTACATACTAACTTTGGTCTTGTACTGTAAATATATACTTATTTGAATACTACAAGAGATCGACGAGAAGGCTTCTGACACTCTTTACTGGACATTGTTTATAACTGGTTATCACACATGACCAAAGAGAAAATGAGGAACTCTACATGTTCGTACCTGCAGACTACTCTGTCATACACAAACAATTACTTAAAGAGCACATCGCAACGGCAAGGTCACAATACAAGCACAATGGCAAGGTCTTACAGATTCGTTGTTTAAGGAACAGTAAGTATCTTTACATACTCGTGTTCATGTTTATCGTCACCTATGCGCACTTTAGGTGATGAAATACAGACAATAGAATCTTAGATGCACCAAAAGATTTAGTAGAAAGAAGAGCAATATCACGTACAATTCTAATCTACAGGATCAAAGATTCTTGAAGTTTCACTTTCATATTTTTGTCATAACACTTGATCTCCATATAGGTAGTGATCAGCAATTAGCGGGAGTATATTTTGGTTCTGGTGATACTTATATGAAACATATGGACCGATGTGCTTCCTCTCGCTGTTGTGTGTTACATAAACAACAATGGTGTAGTTTTCTGTGGGCACGCGACACGTGGGGGCAACTGCAGCAAGCATGCTTGTTCGGTTAATCATGTGGTCACAACATCACTGCAAGCAATATTGGATTTTCGTGGTTCAATATGAAAAATATATCCCCCTAAATCCATGTTGTTCAATTTAAGGGTATTATATGTGATGCCTTAGAATATACTTCATTTCGACATGTAATCCTTTTGGGCAAAAGATGCAGATGTAAGCCCTCGAAGGCTCAGACAATGGTACAATACATGACATGATTTCGTGGGCGTCAGTGTTATTCTGTCGAGTACACTTTGACTAATAGTGCGACCGTGAGCAACTGAATTACATTCAGAGATGGATTTGAAACCTTAGCTTCCGGCGCTTCGCATAACTTTCTTGACTACTTAACGAAAGTCATTACATTTACAGTTTGACGCGAGATACAGCCCCGGGTAATGAAATACATCCCCAAAGTATGCAAACATAACAAAACTTTCAGTAGCAGTTTTCTATTTTTGCTTGAAGACAGAATACGTTATGTGTAAGTATAATCAACTCACAAACGAATGTTTCTTTTCTAATATTACCGTTTTTGCAACAACATTATGTAATGGTTTTAGTTGTGTTTCTTCGACCTACGACAGTCATCTAAGAAATGCAAACTATATTATGCTATGAAAATCTAAAGCTTCTATATTCGTAATTGTTATTTGTAATCTCTTTCAAGACTTGTGCGTTGCTTAAGCATTGTTCAAGCAAACATTTTAAAATAAACTCATGGGCAAAAGAAAGTATACACATTAAAACTGTGTTTTACTTCAAATATGTCAAATTGAGCAAACAGCATTAGGCTGACAATGGTTGCCTAAATACGGCAAAAACCATTCGCCAAAACGCAAAAAATCGAGTGTAACGGTGCACGTGCAGTGACAAAATTTTGCCCAACAGGTTTTCCGGTTACTCGTAAAAATGCATGTATAGAACTGATATAAAATGACACGGAAGATATGCCACGCCTAACAGCGGCTAAGCTCCACTGATCTCAGGCAACGATCGTGAGACATTTCAACGTTTCATAAAGACTTACATTACACAGGACAGGCCAAGATCCGGCAGACCACGAGGGACAACGGCACAGGAAGCACTCTGCACTCTTACCATCTGCGGAACAGGTTCGTCACGGCGACGGAAACGACAGCAACTGCGTTAGGACACCGTTTCAGTTGACGCGCAGTGCTTCGACGTCTACGTGCCGCAGGTGTCAGAGTTCGCCGACGCTTGCGTGGAATGGTCTTGGCCTTGGAACACCGACGTCGAATACTGCAGCGAGCGTGAAGAGTAGGAAGTAGTCAGGTCCGTAATTGGCAGAGAGTTCTTTTTATTGATGAGTGCAGGTTTAACCTGTTTCACAACGACGGTCGAGCTCGCATTAACCGTTACAGAGGGGAGTGTTTGGCGCCATGCTGCATTCAAGAAGTCCATCCTCATAGTTGATGCGGTGTGATGGTTTGGGCGGGATTTGCGGAGGAGACTTGTTATCATTCTTGTGAACGTTACGTGTACGTCACCTGATCGGAGTTTTATGCTGAAAGTGTGTATGGCATTCTGCATTTGACTCTATTGCCGACTACATCATCGTTGATCATCATATTCTTGTTGGTTTTCGTTTTATCGATCATCAAAAATGGGTATATACTTTCTTTTGTCCCTTAGTTTTTCTTGAAAGAAGAGATTAATTTTTTGTGGCTCAAAGACAATAAGGTATAATAATAATAATAACACTTCATTATCCATGTATATGTAGGCAATACAGCGCCAATACCTTTTTTTCAGCTGAGCCAACTGGGACAAGTGGAGTAAAGAACCTTGTCCAAGGGTACAACACGGCGCCGCTAGCTAGGATCGAACCCACAACCTAACCATCATCGGATTACGAGTCCGACGCCTGTTGCGCACGACCACCGCGTCTCCAGGTCGTGGCTAGTGCCCGAAGAACACCACACATGCATGCATACATCCACATCGCACCTTGATGATGTTTTAAGACATTATTGTTTCCTTAAATATGATTCTGCAAGTCGCAGAGACACATATGTTCCATAACAGTAACCTTGAACCAGCGTTGTATAATTATTCAATCGCACATTAACGTTCAGTGATTGAGAATCCTGCTACAGTATCACAAATATCATCAAGGGGGTCATAAATAATTAAAACTAGACTTAGCTACACATTAGATCATTATCTCACCATCTACGACGAATAAGTAGTTCTCCGTGCAGTGTGTCGATAATTTCATCCGCAATCTCCATTTTAGAAAGGGTTTCTCACTTTTTTTGGACATCGTGCAGTAAAGATGGAATGTTCGTTCTTAGAATAGATTGGAATCGAATGTAAATTTTATTCTTGAAAGTCATTTTGTTAAACTAGTTTAAGGGTGTAAGGTTATGGAAATGTACCTGTTAAAGAGCAAAACAAAAGAAAAGAAATCTTTATTGGACATCTCAGGTTGAACCTCTTGCTCAAGATTTCGGGTCATTCGCGATGACTACATATTTATCCATAATTGGATCCCATCCACCGTTATTGCGTTTCTACCCACCCCTACTCCAAAAGATTGAAGAAACGCTTGCTTTAAGGTACAAGGGACCTGGTAGTCCAAAAGCGTAACAGATAACAGTAAATGACAGGAAGAGCGTGTCAACAAATGACACGAAAGTTCTCCACACATTACAGATATAAAAATATTGCCATACGACGTAAAAGTAATGACGACAAGCAAATTATAATGGTAACTTTAGATGACAGCAATCATCCCTAACTTGTGTCACATTGTTAGAAGCCTAGTTAGACTCCTGATCTAGTATACTGACAGGCGGAGTATTTGTGAAGTGTTTGACCATATTTGCCAAGATTAGAATTCTTAAATTGCTTTTCTGAAAAGTGGTGTCGCACTGTATCATTGGTATGCGGAGACTGCAAAATAAATAGGGACAGGTTACTTGTATATTTTGCGACGTTTCGGTATCTACACAAGTAATTTCCCAAGCTTAATTTGAAGACAGGCAACCACAGACAAGAATAATAGTTCTACTAACAACATCATAACAAGGAATGAAACCAGTTATGAAAGCGAGCAGAAAATATATCACAACATCAGAAACAAAATAAGACATTTAGATTAATTTGTTACTGAATGAAAGTTGTTGAAAATGTCATGTACTGACACGAAACAAACATACAAAATAAACGCCCTAAATTAGACGCGAAGTCGCTCTATTGCATGGATGGACAAACAATGACGACGAAAACTGTAACAATTGGTATATCAAAGAACATAATGTCTATTTATTTTGTGACAATAATATAATAACTGATGTTATATGTAGGATCAGAAGACAACTAAGGTTCATATGATTCCAATAAAAACTACAATATTCATAAATAAGTTCTCTGTGATAATCATTCTTTTCAGCAGGGGGCTACGCTGGTATCATAAACTATCCCAAGTTGACGTATTGTCAGATTTATGACTTAATGTCATAATCATAAATATCAACAGTTTTTGTCTGCACTGATTGGCTGACGACAGCGTCCTGTGGCAGAATGTAACATTGCGCTGACAAATGAGAAAAAACAAGAGGACACCCCGGGCTGGGTTGAGAATCTTTTCATATTTCATGAGTCTGCAAAAACGTTTTAAAAGAGACTTTCAATTATTCATCTCATTTGAAGAGGGTTTTTTAAGCTTCGCTGTGTGAAAAACTATTTCAAAGATCTATTTTAAAATGAGGACACTGTGGGGCACATAACGAGGGAGCCATCTTTTTCTTTCCATTCACTCCTCATTATCAATCGGGCAATCAAACCTGATAAACTCGGCGAGTTCTTACAATGACCAATTTCAATTTCCATATTCAACTTAGGTACAATTTATATAAGGACTTGGATCGGTTTCCAACGCTCTTTGCTAATTTGAAATTATAAATAACAATCTTTTTCAAGATTGTGTTTGAATATGTTTCGTTTCAGAATACTCCAGACCTCATCAGAGGCGACGATCTGATGCGGTGAAACCTGCAAGCTCTTATTGGGCAACCAAGAGAATGTCCTGATCAGGCAGTTCTTCAGGTCATCACTTCGAGCAACAGAAGCAATCGGTTCGTACCGGATAGTATGGCATGAACGTGGAATTGTTTCCTCGTAACTGTCACATTTCTCTTATATCCTGAATCATGTCATGCTGATCACACACTAAATCCAAATAAAATTTATTCATTCATTCATGAAACTGATTTTATTCTTTGGTCAGCGAAATGTGCTAAATGTACGATGTGACTTTTGTACTTGGAGACCGCTGGTCTAAATGATCCGGAATGGTACAATGCACTGGGGTTATTACAAAAATGGCATGGTCATACAACTGTAAGAACAGCCATCTAATGGTGACAAACTTATTTCCTCGATCATAGCCATCAACACAAATGGGGCAGATCCTGTCGCTCACGACCAGAGTAATATTTATTGGTATCTTGGGTACATTCTGGGTGGATACTGTGAGAACTGAAAAGCGACTTAGGTCTCACGTTCAACTTTTAAAATAGTTGGAGATTTATCTCAACTGATTATGAGATTGATATGCAGCCCGTAAATGGTTATAGTGGACTGGTATCAACTTAAAAACAGCAAACCAACCCCTACAATATTACGAAAACTCATGAAATATGCTGAAAATGCACCTTTTGCATGTTAAGGTGTCAATATTTTCCAGTGGAGCTTGCCCCGGACACCTCTAGAAAATGATATCTTTCATCAACTATGTTGTGCATCCCCGTCCTTTACACAAATCCTTGATCCGGCCTGGTTATTTAATAATTCATGTCTTAACGTTTGCAATTAACTTCAATCTCCACTGTTTAACAGTGCAGAAAGATCGTACCCAACAGTTTGATAAATAAATATTTGTTTGTGTCACAGTAAAACATTGGCGGACATGCCTGAAGATGTAAGTACATACAGCAAACGATGGTAGTCTGCTGTATGTAACCACGTCTAGACAGTAACAGTCTAGAACTGTAGACATGTACTGTTACGCTTATTTAAAGACCACTTCACAATAGATTCATGTGGTGATATGTACTTAGAGAGTGGATAATGAAGATTAACAAGCTCTCCATGGTAAATCTGTGTATTGAAGTTGAGTTGCAATGCCAGTAAACAATATCATTCTGGTGAAAATGACTCCAAACTTACTTTAAAGGTTCCTCAGGATTTCAATTTAATTTGGTTGAATATGTTAATCGTTGCCGTGTGATCATAAATGGATTGATACCAGAGACTGCATGCTTGAAACAAACGCTACGACCCGTTCGAATGGGTCCAATAATCCGAGAGCCCATTTGTCCGACATCTCATTTGTCTCATCATAAACCTGTTTATCCTAACATTGACCTTACCCTAAGCCTAACCATGACCATAACTTAACCCTAATCTTTAACTGATCCCTACGCTTAAAGCACACCGTATTGTCGGACGAACGAGCTGTCGGACTAACGGGAAGACCTTAAAGGTCACGTGGCACCAATTTTGTATTTGAACTTAATGCAACGAGAATGAGATATCCAATAACTCCTGTGCAATGTATAAACTGCAGGTAAACTCGTAACTCCACTTCGCGACGTAATGAGTTCACACC
>JAUELE010254487.1:0-10687 GCA_031471655.1 Diodora aspera | reverse complement strand
CTCATTTTAGTCACCTTATACAACAAACATTGGGTTACTGGGGCCCTAATCTATCAAAGTGACACCAGATCACTCCCCAGGAGTTGCACAGGGGGCTAAAACTCCATAAAAACATTGTAGCCTAAAGCCTACTTCCTCCTTCCTAAACCTGCATTGGGACTTGTTGGATAAGATTTCAACCAAGACGACAATACTGATTTTAAATCCAACTGAAAGTAATTTTCCAGACGCACATTGACTCTGAACAATAGTCAGCCAGACCTTGTAATTTGTTTTATTCAAAAATACTTGGCAAGTCCAGAAAAAACTGTAAATGTGACGATAACAGAAATTGAGCCGAGAAAACATGAGCCTTAGACGTATACTTATCTAAAATATACATACAAGGGAGCAAAATCAAATTTCAGAGACTGTGACCAGTCTAGAATCCTAAACATTCCTATGTCCATTGACCAGGGCATATATGTATAAATATACAGTAGATGACTGGACATGAGCCCTCTGATTAATGGGCTTCATCTGAGGTAGTGACTGACCAAACACTGACCATTCAGCACTGTCCAGTTCCCCTCAATCCAAGTACAGAACCCTCTTCATCAACCCGGATCAGAAGCTGTCATATTAGAGGGCTTTCAGAGGGTCACACAAAACACAATCCACTGCTACCAATAAGTAAGGATAAGCATCTGGTTCTAGACTTGCACAGGTTTCCATTATGGCTGTCAAAATACAATGCCTGACTTGTCCAACACAGTACAACATATCACTCAACAAATTAAATTTTTAGTTTAGTTGTCCGTGAACAAGTAAAAATTTCAAGATCAAATTCTCAAAATATATGTAATAATTGGTAGAACCTGCAATTGAAATATTTGAACAAGTACGTTTTGTCAGGACAAGTGAAAAAATTCAGTTTCCTTATCTGGGGACATGTCACAGTGATATTTCAACAGAATGGAGTACAATGTACAATGTATAAATCAAATTTCAGAAAGAGCTCCTTTTGCTCACCCCACTTACTTTTCTGTGTACTATGATATATTTCTCAGGGTAGTATAAAGCTTTGTAACAAAATGAGCATATTGGAAACATAAGAACACCTAACCCCTAAACACTATTAATTTTGAGCAGGGGAGGGGGGGGATAAAGGAATGCCTTCTTGTCCTTTTTTTTTCAACAACTTAAAGCTTAAATTATTAATGTTCCCATACAGATATGTTCCTGTCTATCTTTAAAGGACCTTTCATCAGACACTGCTCAAAATCTAGAAATATACTTTTTCAAAGGAAATGAAGTCTTTAGCAAGGCTAGGAGACAGGAAATACACTTCTAAGCCTGGGACCATTTATTGATCAAATTGGTCAGTTTCTGGACAATGGCTAGTGTTAAATCTGACACTTTTATGAAACTCTGAACCACTATATACAGTTTCCCTACACCTGCTTCTGAATGTCCCGTCTCACAGATGTACACAGAGAAATGCAACAATATCAAGTAGATCAGTTCCAAATGAAAGGAAATGTACTTCAGTAGAATGGTCAGCTTTGTACAGCATTGAACCAATGGAGGTCAAGTGTGGATGAACCAGATTCCACCCACTTTTAGAAAGCGTGAGTCAGTGATTTGGGGTTTTACATGGTTTTCAGCAATCTTTCAGCCACATCACCACGGTCTCACCAATGTCACGTCGGTGTCAGGGCTCCTGTCTCTCCATGCTGAAAGACAGGTGCCCAAGCAGGACTCGAACCACAACCACCAAGGCTGGCAGATTGCTGGGCTGACACGCTAACCAGTGCGCCTTCCACGCCCCCTTTAAGGAAGAAATGAAGAAACTTGACGAAAGTTGGACAATGACCTGCACAGTGACCTCACTGACTCTGAACTTCCATTTATCCTGAGTCTGCAACTGCTGATGGAGGGATGGCAGGTTATATAGGACTGTACATTGTATTCTGACTGATCAATTCTTGTTGCATTCTTTTACTTATTTTAATGAATTATGCACCATTCATCTCCTTTGGTATACATGCATATGGTAATTTACCCACTGAGCGTTTAGTCATGATTTTCATGAATTGTGTGCATGCATCTTCCCAACCTCTCAGAATTAAATATGTTTGTCTGAGTGCAGCATTCCACATAGACTTTTGTCAAGACCTTGAGCCAGGGCATAGAAAAGTGAACATCTTACTCTACCATATTAGCTGTATCTGCTTGGGTCTGACTCAGGCACAGCTAGGAAAGGCAATACATGTATATAGTCCCAGGAATAACAACCTGCCTTTGATTTAAAATATATTTATGGAACTTTACAGCCTTAGGGTCTTGACAAGAGTCTACATTCTACATACCGGTACCAAATTGCCTTACTAGAAGGGGTGTTTTGCAATATATTATACCATATGTTTGGCCAAAATTAGCAAGTTTAGATAACATCGCAGTCCGAGGACAGCAGTATGAGTGAGTGAGTGATTAGGGGGGTTTAGGTGGTTTTCGGCAATTTTTCAGCCACATCACCACAGACTCACCAACATCACGTCGGTGTCAGGGCTCCCGTCTCTCCGGACTGTAAGAGAGGTACCCGGGCGGGATCCGAACCACAACCGCCAAGGCTGGCAGATTGCTGGGCCGATGCAGACAGCAGTATGAGAAAATATTATATTTGTAGATGATGTTTTTATAAATATTTAATTAAAATGTTAGAAACTAAGAATTTCCTCAGAGACTACATACCAAACAATATTGCAGTTTGTGAGCTGACTCAACTTAATTTAGATACCGGTACAAAATACAAGATAAAGATAAAATTATGGTGATTATCCCCCTTGGACACTTTCCTCTACAAAATATGCTTCTGGCCATATTTTTATCTTCAAGACAGAAGATCAAAGCAAGGTATGATAACCTGTATTTACGATAATCACGACATGATAACCCTGTGTTTATAACTGACCAATCAAAAGACAGTTCCAGCTGTGTTATCTACAAATATAAATCACATTTCAAGAATGGGAGGACACATATGAAATTGATTTTCTATCCAGTGACATGACACGAAATCAACAACCTCAAAAGTCGCCAATTTCATGACTGTAATGGTTTTTGTATATAATACCCCTTCACAAATAGGGATTAAGTATCTTCTTTGTTGATCCTCAAGGATTAAGGTAAAATATCATCTACAAATAAAATATCTTCTCAGAGACTACCGTCCTGCTGCGTTATCTAGACTTGCTAATTTTTGTTGCACAGGAGGCTGAACGTACCTTAAAATATCCCAGGGTGGGTCAACCATTCCATACCCATTTCAGAGAAGAAGTGTGAATGAGTGAAATATATTTTTATATTGCAGGGGGCAATATTTCAGCCATAGCACAATGTGATGTGCAAGAGGCACACCAGGAAAAGGGAAAACACATGATTGATAGTAAGAAAGAGAAAGCAAAAGATCCTCATTTTAGACGGCTCTTACAAACATGAGGACACCGGGGTCCTATTCTTTCTTGTGTTAGAGTGACACCCCCCAGGAACCCCTCCGGGTTAGAGAAGAAGAAAAAATATTTAATTTCAGCAACTGCAGTCAGTCCAATGTAAGATAAACCAAATGAAAAGCTTTATGATTCCCAGCCCTCAAAACAGTTCCAATCTTTCTGAAATATTTTTCCTTTTGCATAATCTGTGTGTCAAGTGACACTTGACATTTGACATAATTTCAGCAATTTTTGAGTCATGACACTACAATCTTGAATTTTAGCTGCTGGCAAAACAAATGTAACTGGTCATGCTTCTAGAGACATGAACCTTTGACTTCAGGATCAATGGATTAGCTTGCCAACCAGTGACATGTTATCAAACCGTATGAATAATTACACCTGCTTATATCTGAAACAAGTGAGCAAGCTCACAAACCCACTGATTTAATCCACTGATTCAAACATGCCAAAGAAACATACAGACAGCTATACAGACAAACACACGGAGCACATTAAACCTACATTACTCAATACTGGGTAGCCTTGCTCCAAGGCTGTACTGTAATATTTAGTTTATCGCCCTGTACAATAAAATTTAGCAAGTCTAGCAAGTCAGACACCTCTGACGATGGCAGTCTGAGTGAAGATATTAAAATATATCATCAAGAAATAAAATATTTAAAGAGTGAGTGAGTGAAATGGAATTTTACATTGCAGGGGGTAATATTTCAGCCATAGTGCAATGTGATGTGGAAGAGGCACATCAGTAAAATGGACAACACAGGATCGATAGTAAGAAAGAGAAAGCAAAAGATCCCCATTTTAGTCGCCTTGTACGACAAGCATTGGGTTACTGAGGCCCTATTGTACCTGAGGGACACCACGTCACTCCCCGGAAGCCCGATGAGGTAAATATTTAAAGAAATGTTAGTAACTACGAATTTCCTTCAAAGACTTGCACTGTATTGGAGGTATAGAAATGTCTTTGCAAGAAGTCACAGGTTTAACAACCTTTTCAAATACAAAAAATGTGTATATATTTCCGAAATTCTTTAGTAAAAATATACCACATATATATTTACAGTTTTAATGTTCATTTTTAAAATTACCCACAATTCATGTTTTCTGCATTTGCATCATATAGCAATATTTTATCACTCCGGGGGCAATGTTTTACAAAGTCATATGATTACATCTCGTATCTAAGTGTCTTGAAAAATGTGATACAATTTGTAAGAAGTAGCCATAAAAAATATGTACTTTTCTTTCATCTCCAGATGAAGGATGTGTTAATGATTTCAATATGAAGATTAAGGCTGTATCAAGTGTTTGATGGCAACATCTTGTTTCCTCTTTACTCACATTATTATTAATGTTTTTAAATGAAATTCAAACACATGTACCACTTAAAAGTTTTAAGGAGACAACTTTATTTATCATTACAATTAAATTAGTTTTTAAAATCATAATTCAAAAGATGGCAAATTTTAAATTAATTGTAACAAACTGATTTTAAGTGCTGGTGACAAAATGTGGAATCAATCCAATCTTCCATTCCCTTTGAATGTATTCTTTCTCAGCAGCATATCTTGCCTCTCCCAGGAATCCAAATCGGTTCTGAATCTGGAAGTCGCCCTTCTACTGCGAACTTTTGTCAAGACCCTGAATCAAGGCATAGAAAACTGAACATCTTACGCTGCATAGGCCTGCCCCAGGCACAGTTGGAAAAGGCAGTAAAGTCCCAGGAATAATAACATGCCCGTGATTTACAAATATTTAAAGAGTGAGTGAAATGGGTTTTTACATTGCAGGGGGCAATATTTCAGCCATAGCACTATGTGATGTGCAAGATGCACATCAGGAAAAGGGACAACACAGGATCGAAAGTAAGAAAGTTTAAGCAGAAGATTCCTGTTTTAGTCGTCTTGTACGACAAGCATTGGGTTACTGAGGCCCTATTCTATCCAAGTGACACCACACGGGGTACTTTGGAAACAGCCAGAAGGCTGTTTTAGTAGCTAAACATCATTCCTGTTCCCTTTAGACAACCTACTGTGACGTGTGTGTATGCCTCCACACTTCCTGATGGAGTACTTCCTCCGATGCGCTTGAGAAGAATACCACCTCTGTTTCCACCACAGTTGTGGAATGTCCATAAATGTCCAGGCAACCATAAATGAGGCTCGCACCAACAACTTATGTCAAATTTGGAATTTTGCATTCCATGAGCTTGTTGGATATGATCATCCAACTATCTGGAAGGCAATTGAAAACATCAGAAAGGACCAGGCTCATGTCACAGCAGCCATAATAAAGGAGTCTTTCTGCAAGCCTTCACGAAAGTGAATCAAGCGTGCCACAAGCGAACATCAACATGTTGAAAAACCTGTCTGTAGACTTTGTGAATGAGAGGACGACGTTGGAGGAATTCATGAATGGTGGCGGACACAGTGTGCGGTTGAAGTTAAATGATATGAATGGACTGTAACAGTTATTTTATTTCTATTTAGAGGGCGTTTGTCCTAGACTCATGTTAAATAACATTAGACCCACTCATTATAGCTAAAATGTTGTCCTTGTACTGTACCACATCAATCCAACTCAGCTGATGCTTATAAACATTTTGGTTTATAAAGTGTTCTTACATGAGGTATTAATTTATTACAAATTGGTTCTTTTGGGCAATGAAGTTTGTGCAATTAATAAAACTGAATGGACAAATGGTGATAAAATTCAATGTTTACAAAGGAGTATTTTCGTTTTCTGTCAGATGTTTAACATATGCATGTACATCAACATTCAAAAAGATGTACGCCACATACCTAACATTCAGATACAAAAACATTCATAGTTGCGCAGATTTAGTGAAGGGAGATATGTCCTGTCTGTTAATTTCATTGAAGATTTTAGACTGTTTTCAATTTCAGGCTCATTTATACAGCCACATACATATACTCATTGTGGATAATCAATGCGTTGGTTGAAATGATTATATTATGCGCAGTAACAAGGATATGAGACCTCCTCAAATCTTTATGACAGCACGTTCTTACTTCACAATATTCTGTTTCAGAGATATCTTCATTGTGGACACACGATGCAGTCCGCTTACTAATTACACTGAAGGAGGAGACCATTTTGTCTTCAAACTCAGTTACACAAAAGAAAGCTTGGCATCTGTTGCCCCTCCATATGAAAGATAAGGGCCATTTGTTTACAGGCGAACAGTGCCACAAAACATTCAGAGGTCAGAAATTAAGGTACATATGAATGCAACAAATCGTAACTGGATGTAACTCAACGGTACTTTTAGGATTAGCCACTAGTTTACACGTTTTTGCATTATGATGGCATATGTGCCCAATAATTCATAATTTCTGTAATCAGTAATATCCTATTATTTTATAAGTTGTAGCCCAGGCACAAAGCTGTCACTGGCTGAAAAAGTGGAACAAAGACACAATTGGCTGACGATTTCTGAAATTATTGTTCTTCATCTTGAATGTCTGACCAATCTCATTTACTTCACGTCAACTTATGTCTGGTTCCAATTATAGGGAACAAAGACACCTTAACAGCAGAGGTGTCTGTTCATGGTGGTTGTGAGAGTTTCAATAAACAAAAATTAATATTACTTGTGTGAAATTGCGGTTTGACCACAGAGTAACATTTAGGTCGCTTTGTTTTCTGTCCTATTCATGTCACCACATTTTCAGACAACACAGATGTGTGTTCCTTGTTGAACGAATACTGTTGAAATCAGTATTACTCTCTGTGCGAGAATGACATTATTTTTAAAGGCATTTGTTTTCAAAACCAGGCAAAAAACTATTATAGATCTGTAGGCCAAAACAGGACAAGGGCGGTGTAAATGGTTTTTTTTTCGACATGTTTAAAGACCTGTTTGGGGCTGACCGAACTGTGCACCCGGTTTCACTCATTTCATCAATGTTGCCTTCAACAGTTAAAGCAATGAAGAATTGGAGGGAGAACCTTCCGTGCACTTCACCGAACCCTTGTCTGCTTCATCATCTACTCAGCAGCACTCTCCTGTTAGATGCAAGCATCAAAGGTCAAGCCAAGATGAACCTGCCTTCTTTGCATAATGTAGGACTGACCTGAGATGTATGCACGAAGAGTGTATGAAGCTAGAGAGAAGCCGGTTGGAAGCAGAATGGTTTCAAGAATAATGTATACTTCGCGGAGTGACCTGCTTACTTAGATCACCTAACTGGTGTTTCTCACGAGATCATAATTAGTGGAGACTTTAACTTTCATCTCCAGAAATATATTACCGCTGATGCTAATACGTTTTAGGACTACTTGAATCACATGGCCTGCAACAGTATGGAAGAGATCCCTACCATGTTCATGGTTTCACTCTTGATGTGTAGGATTAAACACGCCTCGGCGGTTTTGGTTGGAAATGTAAGCACGAGGTAGAGGGAAAATCCCGCGGGCCGAAGACCCAAGAGATTATCCCGATACACAGCGCTTACATTTCCCACCAAAACCAAAGGAAAAGTATTTTGTCTGATATATAAACCGACTGAAATCACTGAACGCAAATATTACAAACAATTTAGCTTCCAAATAGATCAATGTGAAAGTGACTTTTATGATTAGTGCGGTAACACCGAAACGACTGCACTCAGACACTGAAAGAAACACAAGCGCACGACTTGCACGTGGGGAAACATCGGAGCAAAAGCACCCAGAGAAGCTAAGTGCGAGGCAACCGACTTTCACGTGCAGAATGTTTGCTGTTAAAATGGAACACGTGGACAGTCGAAACATCTGAGAGAAGATGACAAAGTTCGTATAAAATATAAGAAACCAAATTAAAAAGTGGAAGAAGCTAACAGCAACAGCGAGTTTCAGTTTCAGTTTTGCACTTTGTTCTATTCTTAAGTTCAAACCAATTAATTGACCATTGAACACGGGCGGATGCAGGATTTTGGAAAAGGGGGTCCAACATGCAAAATGTCAGTCCCATCTGGGGTTCGATGACTCTTTACTATGCCAATTTCCGTATTCGATTTTCAAAAGGGGAAAAACCATGCCAAAAGATCAGGGATCTAATTTTAAAAGCCGAAGTAACATAAACGACATTATCATGATACATTAACATATTATAACTTTTATGTAGGAATACACTGTTGAGACATTTCTTTTAGTTGGAACAAGCAGTTAATACATCGCAGCAGTGCACCTTGAAAGACAGAAGACGTTTGGGGGCGATATTGTATACACTCTCAACATAACAACAAAACATACATCACTCTTGAAAACAGACGTTACACTCCTGCACCGGAGATTGATGGGCATAAATTCTGATGTTCAGGCAACTTTCAACACCGTGTTGACAAATTCTGCTCGAATAGTGACCATGAATAGAACAATCCAAACGCAAAAGGCCGTTACCAGTGGGCAGATCAATAGAAACACAAACTCTTTACACGCTTTCAATGCAAATTTGGCAACTGTCAATTCTACTTTGTTGCGGTCTTCCACTGTTCTAAAGATACAGTTGTTACTTCCGTAAAAGATCAAAGTCTGGAGGTTGGAACTGTTTCAGGAATGCCCTCGATTGTTGGCGAGTCTTCACTTATTTCTGTTCAAACCTTTGGGAGACAAATCTCATGTCTGGAATAAAGAATATAAACATTATCATTGCCGGTCTATTTTACCTCAAACGCAGAATTATCATTGGCTGAGAGAGATTAACTAATCTTATGTACAATCGTGTATGAAGATGATTGCACCAAATGCAGTGGGTTTATGGTGATAGAGAAAGATAAGAAAAAACGCAAAGAAATTTACGGGAAAGGACAACACCTTTTTTTGCTATTCTGAAGTGACAAATGACATACATTTAACATGTGACTTTTCAAATACTGACATTGCAGACCTTCCTGTTCTAATTTATTCATACAAGTTCAAACGTTTCTATGAAGGGAAAATACAAAGAGCAGGAACGGCGAAAGTCTGACAATCGACAAAGGGAAAACTGTGCTATTGATATTTTCTGCCAGAATATTGTTTTAAAGACAACCCGTGCACAATTGCTATCGAATGTCATAATAATTGTGTTTAAGGCTGATTACGTAATGTGTATTTATTTTATTTCAGATCGACTGAATGTCGAAGTATCCTTCGAGGCGATGAGTCCATCAGCCTACACGATAATAACATTTACAGACGTCAAACACCACGTGGGTAGCGGATATGACTCCACTTCCGGTCAATTCACGGGTCCTGTGGCTGGTATTTATTTCTTCTGGAATCAAATATATAAGAACACAGGATCCACTATTGATATCTCGCTGTACCATAATACTACACGGGTGGCAATTGCGGAGACACCTGTGGACGGTGACGTCACGAGCACTGTTTTGGCGGCTATTAATCAGACATTATTGGTGCATATTGGTCGTAATTTTGAGGGGTTCTTTTGAGGCGCCACTGAACAAGAGTTATTGGCCAATGGCGATAGAATTCACCATTTTACCCATTTTTAGTGAAACATTTTACAACGAAACACATATCAACCTGGTTCCCAGCAACTGCGCATACGCTACGTTCTAGGCCCTGGCATGTCCACTGCTTTCACGTCACGCGATGTACAAAATGGCAGACACGGTAAGTTACAACGGGACATTTTGGGTGATTTATTTATCATATTTAGAGATGAGACATTTAGTTTCTGACCTGTTGGCAGATGTGTACATATTTATCTCCCATTGCAACCTACTATGTTCGCCATTTTGAACTTTGCGTGAAGAGAATAACGTCGGCCCAGCAATCTCCCAGCCTTGGCGGACGTGGTTCGAGTCCCGCTCCGGGCACCTCTATTTCAGCCGGGAGAGATAGGAGCGCTGACACCGATGATGATGTTGGAAAACCACATAAAATCCCAAATTACTCACTCTTCAAGACCAAATGTTCAACTCTTGGATCATGTGCTGTCAAAGCGGGACAGAAGCCCATGAGCCCCTCTGCAATCTGTATCTTACCCACAATTTGATGGTATGCAAGGAACTGAAAAGATGATCTCCATTATTAGAACGCTACCAATACCGTTGAATTACCTACTTTATGTTGGAATGTATACATGTACACCCTGATGATGCATAGAGTTAAAGCTGCAACCGCACTATAAATAGCGCGCAAGACCTGGCTGGGAACTGTTCACTGGACTCCACTGTGAGGCT
>JAUELE010254476.1:0-10687 GCA_031471655.1 Diodora aspera | reverse complement strand
TACGTATTTCTGTATTAAATCTTTGATTCATGCTGCACGTGTGTCAACATGAAGGTAGACAAATCTCATAAAACCTACTTGTTCAGATTCAGTATAGTATTAGAGAAATGAAAAGTTCCCATCTGTGAATGCACTACTGTTCCGGAAGTCACGTCTGGAGGACATTAAACAGGGACTGTAGAATTGATTGCTTCCCATTCCATCACACAGACATTAATAACAGTGTGGATATTGATGATGGGCGCTCTGTTAACAGCTTCACAAATAGTTGTGTACTCTACAACTTCGCGTGGATGTCACTGTGGAGGTTTGCTACACAACACTGGTCATAATGGACACGAACGCATTTCGCTGCATTACACTCGTACTCGGATAAGTGGCGAGATTTTATATACTAGGAAGGATTATTCCGAAAGCTTACCGGAAGTAACGTAAGCTTAGGGCATGAGTGATTGGAAGACAAGGCACCGTTGTAATTAGTAGGGCATTGTATTCCTGAAATCGTATTGTTTGTATGATTTTACAGATATATACTAACATGAATTAAGCACTGCCTTGCTACTCGCACGATCACGTGATAATTGGAAAAATGGTTGCGTCACTTCCGGCCTCAACAATTAAGGCAGTGTCTTGCTACTCGCGCAGCTACATGTGCACACATAATTACATAAGCTCCAAAAATATCGTAAACCAGAAAGTTGACTATCGAGACAAAATATAATCTGATAATACATAGGCCTACTGCGCTCGCACTCAATGCGATTTTAACCCGATTTCTGAATATCAATTGCTGAAATTTGTAATCGATGTACGTATCCTTTTCAGATCAAGGGTGACGCCAGCGAGGAGAAGGGGACAATCGGGGCTACCTTAGCGTGTCCCTAACACGGGATTTCAGACTCAAGTCGGGGATCTGAGTCCCCTTCCCCCGGGAATTCCTGCCGCCGCCCCTGTTACAGATCGGCAAGATCACACTGAAACTTGAAGCGATTTCAATGCACATTACACCATGTCACACTATAAACCTCGATTTGAATTAATTTTCTTTGTTTGTATTTACGCATGTAGCTCACAATTTTCTTATGTAGATTTCTAAAAGTTCCGCGATGGGGTATTGAAAATTCGGCGAACCCAAATTATGATTCACATCTACCAATTGTTACCGTTAACTATGATGTATGCTTATAGGGAAAAAACTTATAAATTCCACCACATTCGGTAAACAATATCAACATATACTATATAATCATTCAGCCCAACTGGCATCATACTCAATTTTTCACTGTTTTATATTTTTGGTTTAATGGTAATTTGTAATTAATTAGATGGAAAGTAACAACATTTTTTCTCAAATATTGCTTTGTGCAAAAATATGTCATCTGCTCAAACATGAAAGTGAATGAGTTAATATCCTCAAATCTGCTTACTGGCTGATTGCATGTGATCTAGTCTGATGTTTCTCAACTGACCTCGTCATTACGACACAGATATAACACGACTCGCGCTCAGGATGGCATTGATTGCACGTGCAAAACGTGAAAGTCGTGACGATTAACGCTCTACTGCACTGTTTAGCAAACATTACAGCTTCCAGTAAATAACGTATCAGCTGCTAATTTGATCACGTGATAATCATGGCTGCGCCCACGTACGTCAAATCATTAATAATGAGGTCTAACTCGATGCGATTTCACCTCGATTTCCGAAAATCAATTGCCAGAATTTGCAATCGTTGTACATATCCCTTTCAGCTCAACAAGATTACATGAAGCGATTTCAAGGCAGATTAAACAGTTTCCCACCATTAAATTTTCGATTTCAATGCAGGTTAAGTTTAGAAGTAGATTTTATTTGTTTACTCACGGTGTTAACACAGGTCACAATATTCTGCGGTAATTTTGTTTAAATTTAGTGATTGGGTATTTAAAATTCCGCGAACGCAAATAGGTTTTTTCCGCACTGTTTTAAGGTCATAAATTGATAGGAAAAGCTTCTGTTTAGAAGTCAAAATGCTAATATCCTTTTATCAGATATAGACGTTCACTGTTTGAATTTGTATTCTTTTGAGAAAAGAAAGAAGAAAGTGAGAAATCAGTCATGAAACTGTATTTGTATTCTGTATCACGCACTCAGTCGACTGTAGTAAATTTTTCGGTTATTTTCAGATAAGAAGCTTATTGAGAATGACGTCACCATACAAAGAAGAATTGATGTTCCAATGCTTTTAGCTGGTTAGGAATTCCTCATGATACAAATTCAATGCAAATGCTTGAACAATACTTGAACGAGTTTGGGAAGCATTACGTGCCTACGTTCACCCACACCAGTTGTATGAAGAGTGTCAATCGCAGCACTAAGAATAACAGATACAGTCCTACATGATTACTTATACGTATTTCTGTATTAAATCTTTGATTCATGCTGCACGTGTGTCAACATGAAGGTAGACAAATCTCATAAAACCTATTTGTTCAGATTCAGTATAGTATTAGAGAAATGAAAATGTCCCATCTGTGAATGTACGACTGTTCCGGAAGTCACGTGTGGAGGACATTAAACGGACCTTGTAGAAATGATTGCTTCTCATTCCATCGCACAGACATTAATGACAGTGTGGATATTAGATAGTGGCCGCTCTGTAAATAGCTTCACAAATAGTTGCGTATTCTACAAGTCCGTGTGGATGTCACTGTGGAGGTTTGCTTCATAACACTAGTCATATTGGTCGCGAACGCATTTCGCTGCTTTACACTCGGATAAGTGGCGAGATTTTATATACTGGAAAGGATTATTCCGAATGCTTACCGGACGTAACGTAAGCTTAGGGCATGAGTTGGTTTATTGTTTTCGTTTGTGATTGAAAGGCGAAACACCATTGGAATTAGCAGTGTAGTGTAATCCTGAAATTAAATTTGTGTATAATTTGAGACAAATACTAACACAGAACACTTGTGATGGGAGAGGGGCGCCAGCGGGCACGCAGTGAGATGGGAGAGGTGCGAGCAGTAAGATGGTAGAGGGGCGCCAGCGGGCACGCAGTGAGATGGGAGAGGTGCAAGCAGGGAGATGGGCGCCAGCGGGCACGCGGTGAGATGGGAGAGGTGCGCCAGCGGGCACGCAGTGAGATGGGAGAGGTGGGAGCAGTGAGATGCGAGAGGGTCGCCAGCGGGCACGCAATGAGATGGGAGAGTGGCGCCAGCGGGCATGCAGTGAGAATGGAGAGGGGCGCCAGCGGACACGCAGGGAGATGGGGCGCAAGCTGGCACGCAGTGAGATGGGAGAGCTAGGGGCGAGCAGTGAGATGGGAGAAGGTCGCCAGCGGGCACGCAGTGAGATGGGAGAGGTGTGAGCATTGAGATGGGAGAGGGGCGCCAGCGGGCACGCAGTGAGATGGGAGAGGGGCGCCAGCGTACACCCAGTGAGATGCAGAGGGACGCCAGCGGGCACGCAGTGAGAAAGGAGATGGGCGCCAGCTGGCACGCAGTGAGATGAAGGTGTCAGCAGCCTGCTAAGCCAGTTGAACGCAAGATCGCGTATTGATACTTATTCTTTTTAAAGTTCACTCTTTACCAAGACAAAAAAAACTGGGGCGCCCGCCCTTCGGATCCACTAGTTCAGTAGAGCTTCAAGTCTAAATGGATACATCAAACTCATTCTTGGACGGGCGTTGTCCCCATTATTTCAGTTGACACTACTGGTAGCCACATTTAACTAAATTTAACCAATGAACCTAGTAGTAGTAGAAAAAGAGTTTCTTATGGAGGACACTTCTATATTGTCATTAATGCTATGTTTCGGTGTCGCTTCTGACATCGTGTTCAAGCATAAGTGAACATACAAGGATAGGAGTTTATATTTAGAGCGGGGAGTTTGTATAACGTAGCACTCATGAAAATACAGAAGTGTTCTCCATAAGAAACTCTGTTCTATTTGTTCTACCACGTGCCATTGAAAAATATAATAAGGTACAGATGTTACACTGTAAACTGAAACTAAACTTTGATAAAAATAGGTTGCAACTTGTTGTAACTCATATCATGTTAACCATTGAACCGATTTTCAGATATACTGAGCCATGGTATAGAACCAATAGACTCATTTAGTGGTTGAACCTTCATGTTGTATTCAGTGTTCACAGTGTCTACTTTACAATATCCCAATTATGTAAATTAGATGAACCTCAAATACTGCGATGAGAGTTGAAAGTTGAGTTAAAATTATATTTTACTTTGCAAGGGCAATATTTCAGCCATAACGCATCATAGCGCAAGGTGCACATCGAGCGAAAAGGGATCGATATAAAGAAAAATGAAAGCAAAACATCCCCATTTCAGTCGCCTTGTACGACAAGCATTGGGTTACTGTGGCCCTATTCTATCTAAGTGACACCACATCACTCCCCGGAAGCCCCAAGGGGTTACTGCGATGAGAACACCTATTGTTCAAGGGTTGTTTCCTATATTTCATTATGGTTAAAGATATTATTATTCTAAATCCATATTGAAAATATTTACAAATAGCTGCAGGATGTTATGGTGACCATCTCGGAATAGATTGTCTACAGTGGTGTTACGGACAGTCTCACAAAGTCTGAATGAACGTAAAAGAATTAATCATTTGTCAGGCTAACAGAATCAGCTTCTTTGTACATCAGTGAAGGCTTTCTGCAGAAATAGCACAGTAACAATGTAGTGGGTGGACTTTACATCGATATAAAATACGGTTGTCAGTGCTGTAGGGATCAATGATTCATAAACTGTCAGAAACACAGACTTAATGTGAATATAGACCTCGAGGACCTGGACAAGTTGTTCTTATGTCTACGTAAACAGAATCCTAAAACATCTTCAGTTTTTCACCAAATTCGAAATCCGGTTACTTCATTGTCAAACCCAATTTCTGAAGAGTGAAAACAAGTCTTCAGAGAGATTTCAGCACGTTTTCTAATCCAGACTTTTGTTATTATTATCTTACAGTTGCAAATATACATATAGGGACAGGGACTTTACTCAAGAAAATACACCATAGCAATATAAACAAATTACATCAAACCATGTTCTATTTAATTGAAGAAAAAACTTTAAAGGTTGTGTATGAACAGCCATTACTGGGGGGATTTAATGCAGATGTTCAAATAGCAACATTATAGTTATTCAATTACACATTCGGCATGTGCCCCTCTAACCTTAAAATATTACAGACATAAGGGACATGCTCTTAAAAAACTTCAATTTAATGTTTTGCATGACATTTCAAATATTATATCAAATAGGACAGAACCCAGCAAACGCTATACATGCTGCTCTCTACACAAATGTGAGAGTATGATCCTCAAATCCAAATCCGAATGTACGTCCCATCCAACATCCGCCTCTGTAATCTATTTGTAACCGACCCCTTCAGGATCATCCAGCCCAATCGGCTCTTCCGGATACATCGACCACGCTGGGAACCCCTGTTTAAGACCATTGTATACTGAACCGCAAAAGGAACGCAAGTCCAGATAAATATGTACAGGATATTCTGAGAGGTTTGTTTTGGATATGCATATATTTTGATGCTAAACTGTATCAATGTTCAACGATGAGTCATAAAAATGTCAAAATGTGTCGACCGGCGGGACAACAGCAGTTCGGCAGGCTGCAAAGGAGTGGTCGTCTTACGTCTCTGTTATGGACTCCAATGCGAGCTGTTTCGTTGGCACAGAGGAATGGATCGCGCCATTTGCTGCCGATGGAGGTGTCGGTCTTGCCGCGCTGTGGTCACTCTCGGCCGGGGAGGTCAGCAGTGCTGTGAGTAGTGCCAAAACGTTCTTGTACTCGATAAATGGTACTAATGTTTACTTTGAAGGCATTGGCAACAAGCCGCAAGCTCAGACCAGCTTGCAGACGTCCAATCGCTTGTTCTTGTTGACATACATGAAGTCTTGCAATCTTCGAAAACAGGGAGAAAACGAAGGAGGAGTCTAACGACTGGGAAGCTTTCATACCCCTTACTGACAGCAAAAAAGAGTGCATTTTGATTTTCACGCCACCATGGTGTGTTTTGGTGGTTAGTTTTTTAGATGCACTGTTTCTCGAAAAGTAGGAAATAAAATTGAAAACTTACGCATGGGACAGTTTGTAAAGAAAACAGTATACGAATTCCAAGTATTCTTCCCCACATGTTTGTAAGCTTTTACATCATTTTGAAAAGTTGCGTTTGTTTTGCGGTTCAGTATATATACGCACATATTAATATATCTTCGAATTTCTCCTATCCAGTCATAACTTTATTCTGAAACTGATGACTACATGTTTATGGCAAGCCATCTCTCAATATCCATTTACATGTTTTATAGAAACATGATCATGTAAATGATTATATAATGATGCCACTGGTGATGTTCGTGAAAGCTGTACCAGTTCTGACAGTGACAGACCTGTTATAAGTATGCGCTCTTCGTGCCTCTCGTCTTTTCGAGTATGCTCTCCGTCACTGCTTGCCTGACGTCTTCGTTCAAGGTGTTTAAGAGTGAACATATTGAGCATTGTCTTGCTTTACTTAATATTCCACCAGTGTAGAAGAGTGGCATGTGGTGATAACCTTATAACGTGAAGTAGCATGTGGAGATGTGACGTTGCTCAGTTCAAGAGCATGATCCATGTATTTCGTGCAAACGTTCTAAGGATTTTATTCATTTCCAAAGCGGTTATCTCCCATCGGCATGATTTAAAGGACCCGCATATGGAAACACACTGAATGAAATAAGCTTATGAAAATTCTTAGGGACGAATGGATACATTTTTTGTTTAACGTCACTTTGAAGAATACCAAACTTATCAGAAACATCTGGATATGTGGATTTCCTGAATGTACGGGTTTCATAATGAGTGATTTCTGAAGAAAGGAAATAATAGGGAGTTGCTAGAAGATATTGACACTCGTATTACGGTGCTGATAAGTTAGATACTATACATTAAACTAATTAAATTGGTTATCCTATGTAAAATCTGTCATGGACATGACCAATTGTTTGGCATCAGCCTGTATTTGCCGAGCAGGAAATGCAGGTTTGAACCACTAATGACCTGCCACTTCAACATGCCGAACGTTGTTCATATGTGTCGAGGTATGCCTGTCACTTTGGTTTAAGTGGGATAAGGACGGAAGTCTTGGATTCTGCATGTCTTCCACAGGTATCGCGGTGCTCATTTGCGCAGCAGCACAGCTGATACGATTAAGTAAGACGTAGTCTTCAAGAAGACGATATAAGCCTGGCACTAGCCGACGGTTAAAATATTTAAATCTTTTTGTTCCAGAATGTATTCTGTGCCAGTGACAGCTCACAAGCTACGCAAATCACCCCTGTCCCAATAAACCACCTTTTGTGAATTCAAGCTCTGCCCTCCGATTGGAGGCATGCGATTTTCATCGCCCAATCAGGGCTATCGTTTTAAACGTCATTCAGAACATGGGTCCGGAAAGTAAATCTCGCGAGATCTGCCTTGCCGAAACTTTCCGGGCACCTCGTCTTAAATCACACCTGCAACGTCGATACGCTTGCGATTTTGCGCTTCGAACGCATCGGGATTTTCCGTCGACATTAATAACGACATTGGTCATCAAAAGTCGTCACATAAAGATCCCAATGTGTTTGTTTACGCGGTCACGGAACGCGCGGCGTTGTCAATCGTAGTTTTGAAAATAATTATTCAGTCGTGCGGCGACAACTGTTTCAAAAGCGTGCAAATGGCATTGCATCCAATCACACAGATATATTTACGTTTGACGCTAAGTTACAAACTGGTAGGGTAAGCTTGGAAAGTTTTAGAAGGCCCAGATGAACCGAGTCGAGGTGTCTGTCAAACCCACTCGCTGTAACTTTGTGAAAGACGATCTATAGTCGATCAAATCGATTTCTTTTCACCCATTAGGACCTTTTTTGTTGCTTAAATTTTGCATAGAAAATATTTTATGGTATGTACGATGTCTTAGAGAAATTACATATCCCTGAACTTGGAAGATTTATGTTGATCTTGTTTGGAGAAAAAATATTTAATACACAACTCAGCTCAACTTAGATCGGGAACTCAAGATCCTCTGCGTTTATTTCGCAGTTAATAATTGCCGTAAATTTCTGATAGTTTAATATCAGATACTTTAGACCTCGGTCTTTTTGGTTATTCGAGACGATGTTTTAAAAAAAAAATTATATGGGCCGATATTTGATCCCCAACATGACAACGGTCGCTTGGCTGTTTTTTTTTATGTGGTCGGCCATCATTGAATGATGTGTTCTGGTGTTTGTTGTTTGAGAATGGTATGTAATTGGAAATGTTTACCAAACTATCAAAACAATTGCAGCATTAGTTTACCTTTGCTGAGCAATCATACTCTCCCGCCCGTCAATTGTGATGACAAAATGAACAAAACAGAGTACAAAACAGTGATACAGTTTTAGTACTAGAGGGTCAGTCAGCAAAAGCGACTTCTCCATCGTCTGCTACAATCAAACGGTGGGTCAGTTAAGCATGGTAGAGAGAGTTTAGAAGATGACCTCGTTCTGGACGTCCTGTCACCAGCACCTCTCGAGACAAAATAGACATGGAGCAACAATCTAGTGATGGAAAAATTGTCGAATCACACTCCATGAAATAAAGGTGAGCACTGGAATTTCACATGGTTCTATAGAAACCATTCTTCATGAACATCTTCCCATGTCAAAGGTATGTGCAATATGGGTGCCACGAAGGCTTTCAGACGAAATTAACCTCTCACAGGTGACTATTAGTAATGCCATGGTAACCAGGTATTATGCCAACCCTGAAGATTTTCATGTTAGAATCGTCACCTGTGATGAAACCTGGTTCTATAACTATGACACAAAGTGCAAACAGGAATCAGTGGAATCGAAGCATGCCACGTTTCCTAGAACAAGACGTTCAAAGCCTCAAGGTTGACCAAAGAGATTATGACCACTATATTTGGGACAGTAGAGTAATTCATACTGATTACCATCCATTACAATGAATGGAGACTTATGGCAATTTACTGTGGAAAGTGCGCCAGTTTCTATAAAAGATAAAAGGAGTGGCAAAATTGAACGTGGAGTTCTTCATCAGAACAATGCGTCTGTTCACACATGCCGGGGTTTTAAGTTTTGCCCTACCCATCCTGCTCCCCAGACTTTAGCCCAAGTGGCTACCATCTGTTTCTAAAATTGAAAAAAACCTTGCTTGGCCGAAGATTCGATGATACAAACGAATTTACTGATGCTGTGAAGGGTTGGTGGGACCAGGATGTGACATTCTACGCACAAGGCATACGTGACTGGTGACCCGATGGAATAAGCGTATTGCATTACAAGGAGACTATATAGAAATAGAAATATATCTTGCAGAAAAAATTCAATTCGAGCCATGTTAAGCCCCAAACGTGTTTACATCTCCTCATACATATATCGTCATACTTCGGAAATAATTGGTGCATCACCCGGAAAAAACCCATTACATACACTAGTACTGATATTATTGATACATTTACAGTGTCAGTTAGAATCACGAGCTTGGTCGTGGGATCAATAACTGTCACCCTAATGGCCGATCAGAATGCACAAATGAATCCTAAATCCCAATCAACAAGTTTATTGGATTAATTACTGTCACCCAATAACGTTGTACTGCATGCTCAATGTCGGCTGATACATCCTGATGCAAAAAGACGGATTAACTTTGAACTGGGAACGTATGTACGTCATTCACTAAATATGTCATATCTGTGGCCATGCATGAACAGCTTTGCATTTACAGAGTTTGCTACGTTGTAGCTGATACGCGGGATTCAACGTGCATACACTGAAGAGGACAACGTTGTGAAGATGACCTGGCTAGAGGGTCAATCTGAAGTTCTTCAAAAGTGGCATTCCAAGTCTGAACAAAGTCTTGGCAGATGGGCTAAATATATTGAAACAAAGAGAGACGACACTGAAAAATATAGTGTAAAGAATGTCAGGTTTTGGTGAAATGCAAAACTTTTTAAACCCCCTCGTATATTCAACCAAGACCCTCATCCAGAACCCAAAATTAATTTCCTTCTTGATGCCAAAACAGAGGTACATAAAACCATCGACCCCAAAAATGAATACATTTTTCTTCTCTGTCCGTTTCCGAACATATACTACTCAACTGTTGATAGGGATATTGGATTGTTTTATCATATAGTTGTGTTAACAGTTATAAAGGAATCACATGCCATCTTTTTTACCAGTAACGTGTATGGTATCCCCATGAATTAACAACATGCAAACAACGGCGATCTATGCACATTATCAGCTGATGAATCCGTAGTTGTGGAAGGTGCTGCCACTCCTCTTCCAATGCTGTCTGTAGCTCGTCCAGCACATGTGGTTGTTCAACTGCACGCCCTAACATGTCCCACATATGCTCAATTGGATTGAGATATGGTGAGCGGGCAGATCATTCCATTCTCTCAATTGTCTACTGCTCAAAACTACCTTGGTACGTTGTAAACACGCACTACCATCCATAAGAATAAACTGTGGTGCAAATGGTCGGCAAACGGGAGCACGGATCTCATCCCTGTAAATAACTCCGGTCAGCATCCCCTGCCTAATGACATGCAGGGGTATTATCCGTCCATGGATGTTGCGCCCCTCGGCCTACCTGTGGGGGGGGGGGCGGGGGCG
>JAUELE010254465.1:0-10687 GCA_031471655.1 Diodora aspera | reverse complement strand
AAGAGGAGAGTGCGGCGATCCTGATAAAGCGACAGATAGCAGTGGTAGGTGGAAGAAAAGTTTGCCTATTTTTTAATAATTATTTTTGGTGATAATAAGGCAGATTTTTGTAGCAAAGTAAGGGACAACAAGACACTTCCGAAGTTGTAAAGATTATTTAATATACATTTTGCACAGACACCGAGCAGCGTTTCAGAAAGAGTCACAAGCTGGGGATCTTATGACGCTCTGTCCTCTTTTTCCAACACCAGAGTTTTATACTCTTTCGGACAGTTGTTTTGTCACTTGATGGTTAAGCCTATTTAATCTCATAGTTCATCATATCGAGCCAAGAGGAGTAAATAACATTCCAAATGGCTTAACTTGAGTTATGATGCCTCAGAATTGCCTTTTCAGAAACCCAGCATCTCACAACAACAAGCGACAAACACATTCCTTGGGGCTTCACCAGACTTAAAGCCTCAACTGCAATTCTTTTCCCATGTCCACACAGTGGTCACTCGTCACGGGCGAATAACCACAACTAGGTAAATAAGTTAATCACTAAATTAAGGAGTTAACTGAGATCTCCCACCAAACAGCACTTTGTTACATTCGCCCTTTCCTAGAAAGAAGATTTTCCCTAGAAAATTTTCTTCTGTTGTTTCTCGGAGACATCCTGTGTCCAGTGTTGTCAAGATGTCCTCTGAGGTGTTGATCTGCGCAAGTTGCCTTCTCGTGCAAGGTGTCCTCTGCGTCGTCTAGTGTTAATAAGGTGTACTATGCGTTGTGTAAAACTTTTATACAAGTCTATATACAAAGTTCAGGGAAATATTCCCCATGCCTTATCACCAGCAATAAGTTGACACTGCTACTTAAAGCTTGCTGTCAAGAGTTCCGGACAGGATCTCGACTCGCCGTGGCTCTTGACTTGCCAGTCAGCTGATATCATCACAGTGGCTCTTGTCTTGACATGTCCAAGCTAGGGTACAGTCGTCTTACCACTGATGCTGTATTGCTCGTCTCACCATCGTCCGTCCCAGCTTCGGTCATGAGTGGTGCAGAGGCTAACCGCCCTCTGTCGGTGGTAACCGCACCTACCGATTCACACGGCGCCAACTCGAAGACCGGAGCTACCTGGGTGTGCTTCCCTCTCCCTATTCTTATGGCGAGCCAGGGTTTTATGAATTTTCTATATACAAGTACCAATACAACTAATACTACAATAACTATCCCAACTAAAATGACATATGACCAATACGACCTGTTTGTTTCATCGACCGAAGTATCCATTTCCCTCAACTGATCTATCAAATGCCCCATAGGGATACTATCAATTTCCTTTAACCTTTTTGGTAACTTTGTCAATGTTCGCCTTGGAAATTGTCTTTTGAAAGGCTCAAACATGAGCATTTCCGAAAAATTAAAGTTACGTATCAGTCGTATAAAATTATCATTATATCTACTATAACTTTCATTGTGATAGTAAGGTAATAGGGTCAACTGATCATTCGATGCGGAGCATGTGTCCTTCAGGTGGACAATATCCAGTGGTGGTCTTACAGATAAAACACGTGGTTGCCTTATATCATTGTCACAAACAACAGTAAACTCTAACGTTTCCTTAGTAGCTATAACCCACTGCCCCGCTGTCATGTATTCAGCCAAGGGTAGTATAGTTCTAGGTTTAATCTCCGTGACACATGAGGCAGTTACTTTATCCTTATTTTGAATAAACAATGCCACAATACACAGGTTACTGAGGTTAATCGGGTATACTGGACTCTGTATTTCGCAGAAACTTATAGATGGTTTAGTACAACTGACTCCTTCTATTTCCCCTAACAACATGTATCTTGTACGTTTGCTATTCATCGCTATAAAATCTGTCTCTAATTTATACTTAGCGACCATGTCGCTAAGACCGTTACCAACAACATTAAGATGATTTGACAACATTGGGACAGGCAAGTTGTATGCACGATAAATCTCAAAGTGGCCATCTACATCCAGTAATGGTACCGGAATTATCACTAAGATTCGTTCATCATATAATGTTGTTGTACACTGGAGGGTTTTATAAAAATTCCACAATTCCTGACTGGGATCTGCAGTTAACCTGAATCTCGGGGGAAGATGAATCTTAATGTCTTGGAGCAATGCCAATAAGGCAGTTGGAGTTATTGTGCTTGGTGACATATGTCCCAAGGATAACATATTCAGCTGGAGATGTAGCTGTTCTAAATGTGAAGCGAGAAGTCGTACCATATCTCTTAATTCCTCTACAACTAGTTCTAAACGTAAATAAGTCGTTGCAGCCCATTCAACTTTATCAATTCTGTCATTGAGGCTCCTGGAGACATTTGCAACATTTTCGTCAATTAATAGGAGACTGTCCACGATATCATTAATCGCATGCCTGTTTTCACTTATTTGTACCCTAGACACATTAAGGATAGTAAGCCCTTCTTGTACTACATGTGCCAACTTAGCTTGATTACTAGCCAGTTTATGCACATTATTTTTAATGCTACTTAAATCCTCATCCGACACAGTGCCGAACAGGAAACTCAGTGCCTTTCCGACAAAGGGCAGAAGTGACCTCTTAGGTCTGGACAATAATCGGTATTCAAGGAAGTTTCCCTTTAGTACTTCTAGACTTGCGTTTAACGCCAATACCTCTCTGTCCAGACTATAGAACAAACTTTCAATACCTGCGTCTGCAGCACTATATTTCTTGTCAACTAAGTTTTGAAGAACTAAAGTTAGGTCTTCCATATCTCTACTACACTTATTTATAAATGTATAATACGGTTGCAAATCAACCACCAACGTAATCAACCATTTAGAACGTGTAGTTGTAATATCATTTAGTTTTTGAAATATTACGTTTTCAAACATCATTGACCCTGCGGCTACGCTAATAATAAAGAATAGTGGGAGCACACCCATGTTTGTCTTCTGGAAAGAAAACAAAACATAACTAAACATATATCCATAACCAAACATATATAGCCTCTACATCCTAAGTTATATTCCTATGTACATGGCAGATTACATTCCGTATATTCAGACTAGTACCAAACTATCGCGCTCATGTTATTTCGTATCATGCTGAATAAACACTAGCATTAAGCCTAAGCTATTATGAAGCCTATAATAGCTGAGCTACAGCTTCCAGTAACCTTTTGACTTTACTGTCTGTTTGGGGTTTTCTAGTAGTTAAGACATTCTCGTGATTAATTGCCTCTATAGCTCGTTCATCGTCTGACAGTGATCTGTCAGACTGTTGGCCTTCTGTTTGCTCTGAGTCAGTATCTGAGTCGGATACAATGTTACTCTCTTTAGCCCTCAGTCTCTTAGCCAATTCTGCCAGTGGGATGATATCCTCATCCTCCGAATCCACTCGTTCCTGGCGATATCTCTTGGCTAATCTTTGCAGAGGTTCAGAATCCTTGACATCCTTTGGGTCCTCCTCTTCTGACTCTGAGGAAGGTGGGACAGCATAGTATGCTTTTCGTCTGGGGCGACCTAAGTCATCTTTAGGGATTTCCCATTCATCTAGCTTGGCAATCCTTAAATGTTCCGCATGTGTTTTTGTGATTGAGCCATCTAACTGATTCCTTATCACATATGTGACTGGGGATGTTTGCTCTATCACTCTGTAAAAAGGCTTCCATTTGTTTTGTAATTTGCTTGTTCGCCGATGTAGCTTGTGATATACTGGGTCACCAACTTTGATTTCATTGGGCTTGCTATTCCTGTTTGCATATTTGGCTTGCCTGCGTTTAGCCTTCATATTACGATGTACTCTTACAAAAGCCCTGTGTTGCTCCTGCAAAGCTATCATGTGCTCATCCTCACCCATATATTTTCTTCGAGGTTTCAGCAGGTTATCAACGGGCAACACTACATCTCGGTTGTACAGAAGAAAGAATGGCGAAAATTTAGATGTTTCACTGATGTTGAACCTTATAGCAGCCAACGTCTGGTTTAGGTGAAGATCCCATGTTGTCCAAGTTGTCTTCTAATTTTTTAGCCATTACATCATGCAGGGTGCGGTGGAATCGTTCCACTCGGCTATTACTCTGTGGGTGGTAAAATGAGGTTCTCACATGTTGAATTCCCAGGGAATCCAATGTCTTAGCTACAACTTTATTTACATTCTCAGTCCCGTTGTCAGTAACTAGCTGTAATGCTGACCCATATCGTGGAAATATCTCATCTATTAAGAGATGAGCAACAGTACCTGCTGTTTTGTCTGGTACAGCATATGCCTCGGGCCATCCGCTGAAGTGGTCCACAAAACTTATGATGTATTTGTTGCCTGACAGAGATGTTGGGTAGGGTCCAGATAGATCCATACTCATCTTTGCAAATGGATATGGGGGCATATCTGTCTCTTGCAAGGGGGGTTTCTGCTTCTGCATTGTTCTGCTTTGGCATGTTACACATTTGCCAATGTAAGCATACAACTCCTTGTACAGGTTGGGCCAGTAGTATTTTCGCTTCACTGCCTCAAAGGTCTTATCAATGCCCATGTGACCATTTCCATCATGATATTGGGTTATTACTTCAGTCTTAAGCTGCTCTGGAACATATAACCTGGGTACTGGCTCATCTTCAACATCTGAGAGGAAATACAAGATGTTATTCATGATCATATATCGCTTAAGATGCGATTTATCTCCATTTCCCTTCTTCAGCTCTTCAATGATCATTCTCACCTGGTTGTCTTTTTCTTGCTCTACAGTCATATCCAAACCTTTCATGGTAGTCTTCACTGGTGTGACCTGTTCGAATCCTTGGGGTTCACAGCTAGCATATTCTTTTACGTCAAACTTCCCTGAGTCAAACACATTAATTTCCCAGCTATTTTCAGGACCACGGAGTTCAACATCTTCCTCCAATTGAGGCACATTCTCTACGTCTGGGGGTAGTCTAGATAACAGGTCCGCACATGTATTTTCAGTACCTGCAATGTACTCTATAGTGCAATTATATCCTGCTACACCAAGGGCCCATAGTTGCACCTTCTTGTTCTGCATGGGTGATTCCAGCAAGTATTTTAGAGGCTTATGATCTGTTCGAATTGTAAAAGTGGCATTGTGAAGATAGTGGTCCAACTTCTGGAGGGCATAATGAATAGCATAAGCTTCCTTTTCAATGGTTGCCCACCTTGTCTGAGTATCGGACAATTTATGAGATAGGAAGTGTATCGGTTTCTCGACAATCCTCCCATCAGGTCCCCGTGATCCATCATCCACTTCTTGTACTAAACAAGCACCGATACAGCTATCGCTGGCATCCGTATACAGGACATAAGGACAATTGGGATCTGGGTATACTAGGAGTGGCACTGTTTTCAGGCTTTCTTTCAGATAATCGAATGCTTTCTGGCAGCTTTCTGTCCAAGTAAACCGTGCATACTTTCTGGTCAATTTTATTATGGGTTCAGCAATCTTGGAAAAGTTTGGAATGAATCTTCGGTAGTAGCTGCACATACCGATAAAGCTGCGGACCTCTCTTACAGTGTTTGGAGGCTTCATGGTTCTTATGGCTTGAACCTTCTTATCATCTGGCTTTATCCCTTCACTATTGATTATGAACCCAAGGTAATTGGTTTCCTCCTTTGCAAAACTACACTTTGACAGCTTTAGCTTAAGTGAATGCTGACGGATACGATCAAAAACAATCTGTATGTGGTGCAGATGTTCTTCTGCTGTTTCAGAAAATATCAGAATATCGTCAAGGTATGCAATCGCAAATGCATCCAGATCTTCCAGAACTATGTTCATGAGCTCCACGAAAACTGACGGGGCATTACATAATCCGAACGGCATAACCTTAAACTCAAAAAGCCCACGATGACAGGCAAATGCAGTTTTCTCCCTATCTTCCTCATCCATTAACACCTGCCAATATCCTGATTTGAGATCCAAGGTTGTAAAGTAATTAGAGTTACCTAATTGGGATAATATGTCATCAATTAATGGCAAAGGCGTTGAGATAGGACGAGAAACCTTATTTAAAGACCGGAAGTCGACACAAAAACGTTTTGACTCATCTTTCTTGTCAACCACGACAATTGGAAAACTCCAAGGGGATCGAGAACGTTGAATCACCTGAGCCTCTAACATTTCATTGATTGCCTTATCAACTATCTTCCGTTTATTTATCGGTGTTCTATAGGGTTTCATCTTGATTGGGGGATGGTTACCTGTATCAATTTTCATCCTAACTGTATCCGTATGCCCTAAATCCATGTCAGTGCTTGCAAAAATATCCTTATGTTTATCAACTAGGTCATGTATTTGCTCTTTCATATGTGCTGGGGCATCCATATCTGTCATCGGATCGGGTGTCATGTCCTTATCTGTCAGCACATCTTTCATACTAACAACATTTTCAGCTAACACCTTAGCCATCTTGCCTAACACACATCCTCTTTTCAGCCTAAAAAACCTGTTTGTATTGTTTATTAACAGGACAGGAACATCCCGTCCTTTGTTCAACTTAGTGATAGAATTGCTAATAAGTACACCTGGTTCCTGTGCAAGATATCCCGTGTCTATTGCTGATATTTGATACACACAATCAGTAGACCAGCTTGGTTTATTCTTAACTTTTGCTCTTAGAATATTTCTGCTTTGTGGGCCGATAGTAGTACCCTTTGCTAATCTTACTATGGATGAAATATGTATGTCCTCTTCTAATGGTACATATGTTTTTCCAATTCTGAAACTACCGAGATCAAAATAAAGTCGCACTCCTGATTGTGTGAGCCAGTCATGACCCAAAATGACATTCCTATTCATGTTTTTTTACTACATAAAACTTGTGGTTAAGGCTAACACCTCTGATTGTGAACGCTACCTTGACACTTCCTTGAACCTCAAGAGAATTACCATTAACCCCTTGCAGTGATACTTTCTGCTTATCCAGCTTATACGCACCCCCTAGAGAATCAAATACCCGTTTGTGCATAATTGAAACTTCTGCCCCTGAGTCAATTAGACACCTAAATTGTTTCTTGCCTATCTTAATGGTACATGAATTTTGTTTACTGGCCAGATTTATGACATATGTACAGTCTCCACTTTCTTCCTCAACGGCTTCATGTTGGGGAAGAGAAGTTAGTTTAAATGATCTTGTTTTTGTGAGGAGGGTACTGTCTCATATCTCCTTGGGCATTCTCGTTTGTAATGTCCCGGCTGCTTACAATACCAACAGAGTTGGTCTGGTGGCATGTTATTTGGGCCTTTACGTGATACTGCGTTTACTACACTCCTGCAATTCCTAGCCCTATGTCCTGGTTTATTGCATTTGAAGCATTTGATTGGCCTAAGATGGTCCACTTCCATCGGTTCTTCCATACGTGCAGACATACCTGGTGGCCTTTGTGTTCTGCCCCTACCTAACCTTAGGTTGAATCTTGCCTGCATGTTTTGTTCCGAGGTTGCCGCAGCAACTGCAGTAGCCAAATTAATTGGGTTCTCACGCATGACCTTCTTTTTCAGGTAGTCATAGGCTAGCCCGTCTATGAAAAATCCTACCAGTTGTCTTTCAACTGCCATCCCATTCCCATCTCTACCTAAACCTGCATAAGCCTCTTCTGCCAAATTTAACAGACGTTCAGCGTACACTTGTACACTTTCTCCATTCTTTTGACTTAACGTACTTAACAGCATAAAGGCATGTTGTGGATCAGTTATCTCCGCGAATCGCCTGGTCAATTCACCCTTTACCTCATCCCACGTTGCCTGCTCATGGTCATGTAAGTACTGCTGTAAAAAGTCACTAACTGTGCCTGAACTGCTTTGGTAAGCAATGAGTTTCTTTTGCTCTTCTGTAGCGTTGGTCAAAACTGCATATTTTTCAATGCTTTTTACCCAATCTTTAAACTTCTTTGGCTCCCCTCCAAAACTTTGAACAACATTACTAATTCCCTGGGCCCCTACTGTCGTAGATAATTTAGATAATTGCCCTGTTATTTGATTTGCCAAACCCTGGAGAAAATCTCCTAATTCCTGGCCAGCCATTTTCAAGGAGAGAAAAGGAAAACAACACCCTACCTGCTCGTTTGTCCTCTCCTTGGTTCCACCAAGTTCCTCGGTAGTGCTACCAAATGTTGTTCCTTCTGAGTGGAGCCAATCCTGGTCACGGCACCAAGCTCGAACCCATCCAGCCCCTTACTTGTAGCAAAGTAAGGGACAACAAGACACTTCGGAAGTTGTAAAGATTATTTAATACATTTCGTACAGACACCGAGCAGGTGTTTTTAGAAAGAGTCACAAGCTGGGGATCTCATGACGCTCTGTCCTCCTTTTCCAACACCAGAGTTTTATACTCTTTCGAACAGTTGTTTTGTCACTTGATAGTTAAGCCTGTTTAATCCCATAGTTCATCATATCTGAGCCAAGAGGAGTAAATAACACTCCAAATGGATTAAATTGAGTTATGATGCCTCAGAATCGCCTTTTCAGAACACAGCATCTCACAACAACAAGCGACAGACACATTCCTTGGAGCTTCACCAGACTTAAAGCCTCAACTGCGTTTCTTTTCCCATGTCCACACAGTGGTCATTTGACACGGGCGAGTAATCACGACTAAGTAAACGAGTCCAGTTCTGTCCACACAGCTGTCACTCGTCACGGGCGAGTAACCACAACTAGGTAAACAAGTTAATTACAGGATTAAGGAGTTAACTGAGATCTCCCACCATCACACGACAGCACTTTGTTACAGCACTGGAGAGTGGTGTTTAAGTTTTGACGGTGAGCCCCGCGGCACGATGTATGAAGATTGAAATTAGTCTGCATGTCCCCAATTTGACTTGAATGGGTCTCTGTTGTTATAAAACCTCAATATACCCACCATTTGTCTAAGTCAGACTTGTGAGTACTGCTCTATAAAGGAATTTCATCTTGGTGGCCATATTGCTTTTCAATATGGCTGAAATTAGTCTGTTTGTTGCCAACATGACTTGAATAGGTCACAAGTGTTATAAAACCTCAATGTCCACCATTTTCCCAAGTCGGACTTGTAAGTAATGCTATATTAGGGGTATTTTGGTTGGTGAGCGGTCATTTTGGCAGCCATATTGATTTTCAATATGGCTGAAATAAGTTTATTTGTTTCCAACATCATTTGCATATGACTTAGTTGTCATCAGACCTCAAAATACACCCTTTGTCCAAGTCAGACTTGTAATTGATGCTTCATCAGGAGCATTTTGGTTGGCGAGCGGCCATGTTGGCAGCCATATTTATTTTCAATATGACTGATATGATCTGTTTGTGGCCAATATGACTAGAATAGATCTCAATTGTATCAAAACTTCAAAATAACCACAATTTGTTCAATTTCAGCTTGTCATCAATACCATGTGAGAGTATTTAGGTATCGACGGCCATCTTGGATTTCAATATGGCGGAAATTAGTCAGTTTATTGTCAACATGACTTGAATCGGTAACCATCACTGTAAAACCTCAAAATATCCACCATTTGTCTAATTAAATCTTGTTAAATATGCCATATAATAATGATATTCTAGGTGGCGAGTGGCCATCTTGGATTTCTTGGCATCATTCAGTTTCTGAAAGAGGATAGTCTAAAGATGAGTAAAATTCAATAAAACATTTGCTGTACTCAAATGCAAGGTTCGGCCAAAAATTATGGTTTTGGCACCCAGACTATACCACTGTACTTCGCTTCATCGTGAAGGTAATGAACTGGTCAACATTAGCCCAGGTTCTCCGGATAAATATTTTCTGTCTGTTTGAGATACTTCACAAATAGTGGTTTTTGGAAAGCATGGTCCTTTTTTACACCTTTGCCCTACTTTATGGCTCTACTACAACATTCCTAGGTAAAGCGAACAACTGAATTTATCTGAATATCTTCCTCTAATGGCACATAAGTGTTCCTTACCCTCAGACTACCTAAATCATAATAGAGCCGAACTCCATTTTCCAACAGCCAATCCCGTCCCAATATCATATTCCTATTCATATTCACCACTACATAAAATGAATGACTGAGGTTTACTCCCCTTATCTGGAAATCCAGCCGAACATCCACCTCAAAGGCCCTCCCATTCACTGCTTTTAGTACTAAAGTTCCCTTGAGCAAATCAAATATTCGCCTATGAGTGACAAATATTCGCCTATGAGTGACACCTCTGCTCCCGTGTCAATGAGACACCTGAATTTCTGTTTTCCTAACTTGACTGTACACGAACTATGGTTGGCTGCTAAGTGTATAGTGTATCTTTCTATTCGCCCCTCCTTCCCAGTGGTGTCTTCCTGGGAAGGGGTACCTATTTTAAATCCGGTTTGTGCTGTCTAAATTGCCTGTCAGTCCTAGCCCTGGACCTTTTCGGGCATTCCTCTTTGAAGTGACCTTCTTGACCACATACCCAACATGTTTGGGGTTGGTTGCCTTGGCTGTGGGTGACTTCTCTTATGCCCTGACTTGTCCCACAGTCCTGTGCCCTACGACCCTGCTTACTACATTTAAGACATTTCCGGGGCCGGAAATGATCCATTTCCATTGGCTCCTCATGTCGAGAATATTCTGTTTTCCCTAAGGAGGCTTATCTCCCGTTCTTTATCAGTCCTACCTCCCTAGTCTGTCTGACAGACCCTGTAATTTTTTTTCTTAAGAGACTTGGCAAGTCTATAAAAATGCAAGTCTAGGGAT
>JAUELE010254443.1:0-10688 GCA_031471655.1 Diodora aspera | reverse complement strand
GATTCCATGCCATTTAATAGGAAAAAAACTGCATTCCGAAGTTTCAGACCGAATCCCGAAAATATTCGCAAACCTCCGCAAACGTTACACTTGGAAATAATGCATTCGGCTCTTATTCGGAAAGCATATGACGATCATATGACGATTATATTTCAATCAAATGAGGATAATATTTCGGCCAGTTGCCGATAATATTTCTCCCACTTGATGTAATTATGGCGGCGCTGTGACATACGATTATCAGCCCCTCGTGAAAGCGGATTTACCACAATTAACCACTTAGTGCAAAGTTTCCAGCATATTAGGTAAGACATGGGAAAAATGTCCTTGTTGTAGAAACATAAGTAGATTCGGCGTACTGGACCTCCATGATTATGTGGCAGGTCAAATGCCACCAGTTGCAGAAACGAAGGAGAGCAAAGAGTACCTTGATGGTCTGTCAGCCCTCGCAAGGGCAATCTCTTGTGCTGTGAGAACAGCTTCATGGCAAGCTCTGGTCTATGATACATTAAGTACTTCATGTTTAGGTGGTAACTGAGTATAGAAAGATCCGGTTTGTTATCTTGTTATCTTTGTTATGCCACGTCTTCATGTTTTGTTAGAAACTATTTACGCTCGAATCATAACGTTTAAAAGTCCCTTTCAACATCAACAAAGTGTGGAACTGGCAGCAGTATTGTCAATTCTTGTAAATTAGGATTTACCATCTGAAACCATTTTCAGATTCCTTTGCTATTTGCTTGACAACTTTCTCTGTCATCAAACTCATCATCTACAATCCTCAGAGAAGTGTTGATGCCATGAATCAGGTCTGTGACTCCAGGTGACGACAAGCCAGTTAGGTCATTTGAAAAGTAACGGTACATTAACCGAATGCAGGTAATTCCCTGCACCTTGTAGTCAGATAAAGACATGTTTGATCCAGTCATCATTTAAATGGAGTCTCTTAGCAGAATACGCTTGCTATCATTTCTGTTTAACACATATTTTCTCCTGTAGTCAACGATAGATATTCAATAAACGCCTTCTGGACAATAAACACATGTCACAAACATAACAAAATATATGGACCATATCCAGTTGCATGATTTTACTTGAAAGGAGCTTCAGTTTTGTCATTCCGCGCATAAAATACAATCTTGTCAAACCTTCTTTCAGTTTACAAATAATTGTTAGCATTTGGTAGCTTTAGGAAGAAAATAATTGATATAACTAACCGATAATCATTCAAATGTACCTTTTCAGTAAGATACTTGTTGACATGTCTCCTGTAGTATGGCCAGACAATTAGTTATTACTGTCAATGTAAACAAATCGCTGATGGGATATACGTGACACTTAGACAGTACTGTTTTATAGGTGCAGAATGCCATGATCAAAAAGAAGTTTTAGTTTCCATATAATTTCAAAACAGTTTAGTAAGTTTATACAAGTTGCTCATTCACCGATTTAAATGAATGACCAGAATCTGATGCCGAAAACTACCTGGTAAACCAGCGCATAAAGCAGGCCATGACAATATGATTTATATAAGCCTACATGTATGTCAAATTGTTCAAAGTAATAAAACCCAGTGGGGCTTCCAGGGAATGACGAGGTGTCACTTAAATAGAATAGGGCCTCAGTAACCCAATGCTTGTCGTACAAGGTGACTAAAACGGGGAGATTTTGCTTTCACTTTCCTTCCTATCGATCCTATTTATGAAATTTTCGCTCAATGTGCACCTTGCATATCACGTTGCGTTATGGCGGAAATATTGCCCTTGCAACGTAACACATCATTTCAACTCAACGCAAAGTGATGAAATCTGGGATTTACAAACTTTTTCAATGGATTTCAATGCATAAATGAAGACGTTTTGGATTTGGCGGTCATCATTTGTCTATGGTGCTATGTAAGAATATTTTAGTTTCTAAGTGGCCATATTGATTGATCAATAAGATCTCATGTGAACGCCAAGATTGTGTCAGGCAGTTTTAATTACACAAAACGACATAGTCTTCATTATTAAATTGTTGACTGGTGAGGACAAAGCTTAAAGGGACATAATCAAAGTTGCGTCTGGATAATCGGTCATCAACCTGAAATACGTTCAATGCGCTCTTATTGTAACAACGAATCTGCGGCGAATGTAAACCTGACATTGAAAGACTTATCATGGATGATTAGACACCATAACGATCGACTGGCAAATGACGCTCACCTCTGGCTGCACACGAACTGGTTTAGGATCTAGCTAAAACGGTGACGTGCCAAAACGGTGCCATCCAAACTTGGCGAAAATCTACGGACAATTCAGTGTAATGATCGATGAATATATATATCTTTTGTTGCCACCGTTGTATCCAAAAAGTGTCACCGTTTGGACCAAATATCTTTCCCCGTTTCGTCTTATTGTGACCGTTTTGTCCAATCGCATGTCATCGTTATGGCGTATCACCGTTTTAGCCAATTCCATGTTTGCTTATACATATACAAACTTCCGAATGCAGTGCCCATAAGTAGCTGAATAATTAGTGTGTATCTTAGTGTATAAGACCGGAAACAAATACAGCACGGTATTATATCACTCTATCAACAGAAAGACAAGCTCTGAACTTCGATTGGCGTACCTGCAACTTTGATTATGTCCCTTTAAGCTTATTTCTGGGAATAAATGTTAGTCTTAATTCGGCCCTGACTGTGGCACCCCTAATAGACTAGTTGATATGGCTGAAATAAATCTATCAAATGTCAGAAATTTGACACTGGTCATATCACAGACTTGCTTCATAGCTAAATACATATATAATTAAATAAATTACAAGCGTTTATTCAAATCTAGAAAAATATGAAATTGATAGCTATAAGTTAACATAACTAATCATATGAAATGCTAACAATAAATAATGGACGGATAAGCAGGAACAGATGAGTAAACTCACATACCTCACCTTGCATAAAGCGAGATCTCAAAATAAAGGCACAAATATTATGTATTAAAGCTGTCAAATGATATGACAGAAAACAGGACGTTTTGATATCACAATGTACAGATATAGAAGGAATTGATCTTATAACAACGAAAATACACACTAGGAAGTGACATACAGGTATTACAATATGCACAAGGATAACAATTACAACATACACAAGGATAACAATGTACATGTGGTCGTACATGTATTATATACCTGTTTAATTTTTAAGGCAACTATTTGGCAAAACAAGACACACATTGCCAAAAGGTTGATGGGCAAGCGAGTCATTTTGTATTTTATGTAATTTGGGGCAATATTTCATCCATCCCATCACAGAGTTACTTACATTAATTAGGGCCAGGGTTCAATCTCTGGGCTGAGAGAGAGGTGAAAGTCGAGTAGAGAGAAAATTTACCTTGAATACAAAGTACTTGGATCACAAAGAAACAGTACTGTGATTACAGAGAAACAGTATCTGATCAGAGAGAAACAGTATCTGATCAAAGAGAAACAGTACTTTGATAAAAGAGAATCCATACTTTGATCATAGAGAAACAGTACTGTGATTACAGAGAAACAGTATTTTGATTACAGAGAAACAGTATCTGATCAGAGAGAAACAGTATTTTCTGTACGAGAACCTGTATGTTCGTTAGAGAAACAATATCTGATCACAAGAAACAGTATCTGATCACAGAGAAACAGTATCTGATCAGAGAGAAATGGTATCTGATCAGAGAGAAACGATACTTTGATCAGAGAGAAACAGTACTTGATTACAGAAAACCTGTACTTTGATCACAAGAAACAATATCTGATCACAAGAAACAGTATCTGATCACAGAGAAACAGTATCTCATCAGAGAACCAGTACTTTGATCAAAGAGAAACAGTACTGTGATTACAGAGAAACAATATCTGAACACAAGAAACAGTATCTGATTAGAGAAACAGTATCTGATTAGAGAAACAGTATCTCATCAGAGAACCAGTACTTTGATCAAAGAGAAACAGTACTTTGATTACAGAGAAACAGTATCTGATTAGAGAAACAGTAATTTTATCATGGAGAAACAGTACTTTGATCAAAGAGAACCAGTACTGTGATTACAGAGAAACAATATCTGAACACAAGAAACAGTATCTGATTAGAGAAACAGTATCTGATTGGAGAAACAGTCTCTGATTAGAGAAACAGTATCTGATTAGAGAAACAGTATCTGATTAGAGAAACAGTAATTTTATCATGGAGAAACAGCACCCGATCACAGAGACAGTACTTTCATCACAAAAAAACAGAACACAACAATCCGAAACAACGTCACAACACATATAGAAACATTACTTGTATAGAGCAACAGTTTTGAAACGTATAGAAAATATAGCAAGAACAATGTAAAAATGTAACAAGAATGCAAAGATAACAAACCTCAGTTATAAACTCAATGACTTCAAGATAACATTTCAAAAATTCATTTCTCAAAAGAGGAATACAATTTCCAATCCAGTGATACCAAACAACATTGGGAAGATCTATTCACACCTGACACAGATGAAACACAAACAGGCAGACCCCTGAGTATTAATTGCTATTTATTACTCACTGGTGCAAATGTATATATAATATTATGCATGTGAAAATATGAAAAATACATATCACACACATTTAGGTTCAAAACTAACTCCCAAGAATGAGTTCCATTACGGATAAAACTGATTCCGACTTCAGTTATTTCTGACTTCTTGTTGAAAGAGTTTATTCAACGCATAAACTTTTAAAAAACTACAATTGATATAATAAATTATTGAAGGTTTAAAAACTTCCCGGTCAAATGGTCAGTTACATGATTATCACACCTGCCATTTGACAAAAGCAGGTTTTAAATGTAAAAGACAAAAGCAAAAAATGATTTATATAAAGACCTTTCAAATCAACTTGTCCTATTTCATCAAGTCCATTTACCTTGATATCTATAAGGATTGTAAGCAGTAAAACATCATATTTAAACAGCATGTATCACGATAAAATTTTCTAACAAAAGGTTAACAAATATACTAGAATCTCTATCAAAGATTTGCACTTAATAAGGGTTTAATGATCTCTAAGCTGGCTATATTGCTATAACATTAACTTGCACAGGTGTTTATTATGACAAAAATATAAAGCATGATATAATATTACAACTTATATAACACACTAAGTTAGGCTCTAGATTAAATACAAATTACCTAATGTGAATATTGAGTATTTTTTTAATGTATGCACATTTTTCTCGTTGGTTTCTACTCCTGAGAGACAATTTGAGACATTATTTTCCAGTTGTATTTGTATATAATAAGCATACATCTACAAATGTCTGTATATTCCCAAAAATATTGCCAAGAACATTGCTTTCAAGTTATATTTGTATATGATGAGCATGTTTATTTCAATTAGTTTGCAAAGGACATGAATCACAGAGCAGAATATATAAAAGAAAGTGCAAGATACACCGTTTCAGATGCAATCAGAACTTTCAATAATTTTTATTTTGTCACCACATATTTATTTTATGTATTGAAAGACCTCTATTTTCATTTAAATTAAACTGAACAGCTCATGCGGAGGACTTTAAATTTCAAAATTTAGTTCATTTTCTTTCTGCTTGTGCATTTTTTGTTTTTAATGGTACTCATTCAGAGTGGTATGAAGTGCACTAAAATGTTTAAAATATCATAAGCTTACATGAAGAACTTTAGGTTACATGAAGCTTACAACAACATATTTTATATCATGTAATAAATACATCAAAAGTACCTGAATAGTACTTATTTCACTTATTTCACATATTCACAAAATGCTTAAATTGCTGCCTGGATTTTAAGACTTCACTGAAAAGCTTTGAATGTTATATAACAGTACAAATCAAGTCACATGATGATTTTTAAAGATTTCATTATCAAAATGTGAGATGTATTATTAGATGATAGAATATTAGACAGTTGATGTATCATTCAACGTTCCTCTCTCTTGATAACGCATGCTCCATATAGTGTTGCCGTTTGGATGAACTGGATCCGGTGCCCTGCAAAATGAAACAGTCCATTAAACGATATAACAGACTCAATATAATCCCAACATATACCAGTAAAAGCTGCTTGATTGTCTTCCACTGAAATAATCAAATAAAGTAGAATATCCAAGAAACTGATATCATTCCCAAATTCGGCTCAATGCAGTTTAATGTGTATAAATGCATAATAAACATGCATGAAAAGTAACTTGTACAAAGGCATATAATTCATTTTCTCTTTGAAGACTTGGCAAGTTCCGCGATAACTGATTAATTGTAATTCAACAAAAGCAAAAACAAAACCCAGTTCAACAACTTCATGTCGCAAAATGTCAAATTAACTGAAAAATAAATTTCAGATACTGCACTCAGTAAAAAAACTAGTAAGTCCCAAATAATTCTTTAATAATATGTTCGATGAAATGTATTGTTTTGAACATCATAATGAGCAAATGTTTGAAAAGGAGTTATCTTCCTTTCCCAGACCTTAGATGATCCACACCTTTCTAGTGAGATCTCAAATCAAAGGCACAAACTGATGTACCTATAGATCTATACACAACTATTGAGGCATACATATGACATTTTGTAAACTTTAAATTAAGCATTATTAAAACATATATAATGCAATATATTTGCATCTTGCTAAATCATATGCATGATTAATACCAATCTGCTTAAAATGTATTGTTCTTGTATTATACTGCTTGGGACAATCTGGTGACATGCATGTGGGTCTTGCATCAACCTGTCAGTGGCAGGGCTTCCAATATATATGAGTGAGTGAAATTGATTTTACATTGCAGGGGACAATATTTCAGCCATAGCGCAAGGTGATGTGCAAGGCGCACATCAGGAAAAGGGACAACACAGGATCGATAGTAAGAAAGAGAAACCAAAAGATCCTCATTTTAGACGGCTCTTACGTCAAGAATGAGGATACTATAGGGTCCTATTCTTTCTGGTGTTAGAGCAACACCCGCAGGGAACCCCACAGGGTCCAATTCACATGAAGTAACATTAATGGTCTTAAATCTGACTGACTGGACCCATATATAAATGATAGCAACCTTTAGATCAATACTCTGATCAGTAATAATCTGGACACGCCATACATGTACGTATCACTAATACTAACTTTAATAATAACTTACTACTGACACGATTAAAAATATAAAAGAAAGAGTATTATTACGCACTGCAATATAATTCTACCCATTATGTTATTTTTCTCTACTTTGAATACAAAATCTACTGTTTTGTTAATCTGATGTTTTCTTAATGTACAAATGTGCAGATTAAAATAATCATGTGAACAATAAAAATGAAATACTGAAGTTCACAAACACCAATAAAATGCTGTAGTTCTAAAATAAACAAACAAAACAATGAAGACTGGTGGAAACAAAAAATGTGACACGCAGAAATATTCAGACAACATAAAAAATGTCTACATCATTACATTACCAAGTTCTCACCACAATTAAAGTTGTAATAAAATCACTGCAATAATATAGGTTCATAATTACCTGTGGGAACCTATCACCTATTTGACATCTTTTTAATTAGTGAATGGGTGAGTGTAAAAATTGAGTGCAAAATCACAGTAAACTAAGACTGATCTGCGTCACAACATAAAGAGATCTGACGGATACAAGCAAACTTTGCAATACTGACACATTGATTTCAATGAGATGATCTATAAGCAATCTGATAAAAACATATATCTAAATGTTAATGATATGATGATCTGACAAACATTAATTCCAGGTCATGTTCCAGTCACCTTTATTAGCCAATGAAATTATTTCTGCAGGACAAGAGAGAATAGTCCTCAGTGACACATCTTCGTCGCCGATATAGCCTCCATAATGGGGGCAAAAGGCAATGTAAAATAAGCTGACTTTTAACCCTCAGTGACACAACATTATTTTTTTTATTTGGATTACATTTTCTTGAAAAGTAGCTATTCTGCTACTATTTGCAGTTGAGTCCCATCCAGGATTCAAACCTCAGGGTCAGACACCCATCAACAGCACTAATGATCAACGATGTAGACCACTCAGCCACCAAGACATCGCTAAACACGATGTTCAGCAAATGAGTTTTCTACGCAGTTGACACTCAGTGCCACCTCCCCCAACCTTTTAAGAAATACAACCCTTTTTATCTGCACATTTGTAACATCAAACATGTCTGTGAAGACAGCAATGACTGGTCAATTTTTATTAGCTGCATTCTGATTGGAGAGTATAAATAGCCAATATCTGAAACAGCTCGGAGACCTGGGACATTTTTTGTCAGTTTATCATAGCATTAGCCTGGAGATTTGTATTTTAATGAGTTTCATGTAAAAATAAATCCACAAATTCTACAAAAAGTTAAATATACAATAAGTTTAAGTGCAGGTTACACGTCAGTACAAATGTTCAAGAAAAAACTCCAACTCGTGATACAAATATCCTTTTATTGAGAAGTGCAGCAGCTACACAGATAGAAGTGCTAGAAGCAGCAAAGATGGACAGAGTGCAAGTTCAGTGAGTTAGCTTACACAGAGAGTTAGATACTGACACCTGACACATCATCAGCACTGGGAATCTTGATACCTGGTTTTGGCGGGGTGCTTTACAGGAGTCTCCCCATCTGTAATACATTATATATTATATATCTATACTTCACTGTATGTTTAATGAAATTAATACACATGGGATTTGTACATAATCTTATTACTTTGAATTTGCAACAAGCTAACAGAATATATCATCATCATTTAAAATTTGCCAGTTTTAATTCTCAAAGGTTGACATGACATGCATATTTTATGAATGATTCTTTTAAGTCGACCTATTGCTTTGGTCCTTTTGGTTACAGATTTTAGACACGATTTGCACTTCAAAACACTGAACACCACTGGTACTAAAACACCAACATAACTACTTGTGCTTATGACACTCAATATTAACATTAATAAATGTACTGAACTGCAAGTAGGCAATTGCTCTCTCCTTGACTTCGGACTCTAGGTATCCAAATGTGAGTTGAGCCTAACACTGCACCGTGACCTCACTGAATATGCATGACATACATCCAGGTGGAGTATGCAACTGCTGACAGAGGGGTGGCAGGATTTACATAGGATTGCACATTGTATGCTGACCTGTGCAGTTCTTGTTGCAAGGTAATTTGGGTTAAGTGCCATTTGTGCTTTTAAATCATGGAACCTTCTCACAAACATTTTTATAATCATGCATTCATTTTTTCATCTCCTTCAGCATACATGCTTTTGATGTATGTAGCAGATCAGCCACAGTGCAGCAGTGCATGTTCAGTAATGGGTCTCATGAATTGCACATGTGTGTGCCTTCCCAACTCACATGAACTGCCTACTGGATGATGTTGCAAATTGCATGCTGGCTCAACTTACATTTTGATACCAAAAGTTACACGTACGCAATTCTTTCATTACAATCAAAACAAGGCACTTCTCAATTGCTATCTGACGGCCAAAAATGGTGAATGCAAGTCCAGATATAAAGGACTGCCGTTAATACAAGTTCATAAATGTCATGTCCAGCAATCAGCAATGTTAAAAATAAGTAAAACTTCTTACCTGTCGAATCCATGTTATATTCACTGTTACGATGTTTGACATCAGACAGAGTTATCTCCTCTTCATCACTAAATTGAACTTTATGCGCACGGCGGCTTTAAAATTAACAAAGCATAATGATTTAAGCAAGCATTCAAAAAGTAAAGCCTCGTTCCTTGTACAAACAGCATCTTATTTGCCAGCAAGAGAGATAGCTGAAGCACAGAAGCTGCCTTCGAAACACCACCCTGTCTTCCATATCTATCTGTCAGACACATCAAATACATAGTTTGACTGACAAGATTTGGTGTCTACTAAAATTAGGGATAGCCCACAACAAATTTTGAAATTCTCAAACAAAACGTTTGCACCTATAAAAGAATCTCCTTACAAATAATAAAATGTAAAATCTTAAGGACTGCAAGCAGTTTAGTAATAAGGACATGGCAAGTGTTGCCTTGGGTATGAGGTCATATTTTAGGGCACCAATGCAGCTGGAGGCACCAAGGCATATATTTTCATATTTGGCCTCCCATTTGGGAGTATCAGAGAGTTCCTGGCGCTACCCTCGGCCTCCAAGAACCCCTGCCTCCCACTTTAGGAACTGTTGATAATGAGTATCATTCCATCCAAACGATTCACTGCAAACAGAATTCTTTGCTGATGCTCAAACATACAAAACGAGCTTAACAACAAACCTTCTCTCCAATTCTGCCTCCTGGTTTTCCAAAGTGTACCAGAGATCATTGTTGGAGGGCCTGCTCTGCAGTTGGGGAGGTTGGGGAACTTGGAGGGGAGATGTGAGATTTTGGAGAGGGGCAGATCCAACGTCATCTGCATCTCCCTCTTCATCAATGGCTCCACGCGTGATGGAAGCCTCATCTTCCTCAAAATTCTCTGCCGTTTTGGGAGCTCTGATAATGAAAGGATCCGTTGTTATATCATATAGATGAGAGTTACTTTAGAAATATCTCTGAAGCAATGAAACAAATTAACAATGTATCCATGATTAAATATATGTAACCATCTGCAGGAGAGGATCCAGCAATAGGGACAAGTTGGGGGGGGGGGGGGGGGGGCGGGGC